>OY992885.1:113211042-113218542 GCA_963921405.1 Cepaea hortensis
CTCCTCACTATGTCACCATTTCTCTCCCCACTATGTCACCATTTCTCTCCTCACTATGTCACTATTTTTCTCCTCACTATGTCACCATTTCTCTTCTCACTATGCCACCATTACTGTTCTCACTATGTCACCATTTCTCTCCTCACTATGTCACCATTTCTCTCCTCACTATGTCACCATTTCTCTTCTCACTATGTCACCATTTCTCTCCTCACTATGTCACCATTTCTCTCCTCACTATGTCACCATTTCTCTTCTCACTATGTCACCATTTCTCTTCTCACTATGTCACCATTTCTCTCCCCATTATGTCACCATTTCTCTCCTCACTATGTCACTATTTTTCTCCTCACTATGTCACCATTTCTCCCCACTATGTCACCATTTCTCTTCTCACTATGTCATCATTTCTCCCCACTATGTCACCATTTCTCACTTCACTATGTCACCATTTCACTTCTCACTATGTCACGATTTCTCTTCTCACTATGTTACCATTTCTCTCCTCACTATGTGACTATTTCCCTCCTCAACATGTCCTTATCTCTCTCCTCACTATTTCGCCATTTCTTTCTTCAATTCTTACAAAGAATTCCCATGACACCTGTTGAGTACTACTTCCGGTTCTGATAATTTCCACGAGATTGGTCCGATTTTGCGGTTGAAGAGTTGTGTAAGGCTGTGTGTCTAGGCCCTCACAGACTCGATTTAGTCACACTTTATCACTAAAGTGTCACAGAGTATGGTCCTACTATTCGTTGATTCGGTTTTCTCCCCGTCCAAGTTACTCTTCCACTAGCGACTGGTGAGTTCAATTTATCCCAGGCTCGGTCCTCCCCAACTGTCTTATCTTCCAATTAGTCATTGATTATCTTACTCTTTATCTGTCTGTCTGTCCGTCTGTCTGTCGAGGAAATACAAAGATGGATAGACAGAACGACAGAATGACTGACAGACAGTTATATTGACTGACTGGTTAACGGGTCGTCTAGACGACAAAGTCTGACTCTAAGTCTATCCTTTGGGTTGAAGAACGTTAAGAATGAAAACCTAAGACCTGTGGGAGCGAGGAAGGGGGGGGGGGTCTGGTGTGGTTGAATCATTTTCTCTTTTGTCTTTATTCCAAGGCTCGCCTCCGTGGCGAAGGGTTTACTGATGCGGTTCGTGATCCCGCATACCCGCGTTAGAAACACAGCTGCTCGCGATTTGGAAGCAGACTGCGTTGCGTTGGATTTTTACGAAATGGTATGGGTGCCGGTCGTTCAGAAAGTAATGACAAATTCCTTAATGCACAATTGCAAAGTCATCAGCAACAGCAAAAAAAAAAAAAAAAAAAAAATGCTGATGTTGACTGCAACGTCCTGTAAAGGATATGCAACTATATATTTGTTCCATTCCTGATCTTTTTACCTCCTTGTAACGACTAGCTCCCAAGGTGCAATATCAATGCTTGCATCAATGTTGTTTCGCTTGCACACACCTTAGTGGTAGAGGCCGGCCCTTAACCTATTACGCATCTGTAGTTTACCAAAAAAGATGTCCTTTGGTATTCTACCATCATCCATCCTCCTAACGTGTCCTATCCATCTAAGTCTACGAAGATGGGCATGGAATAAACCGTCACACAACCTGATCTTTCCAATACTTCAGTATTTGTAATTTTCTCTTGCCACTTAATACCAAGTATTCTTCGCAGACACCGCATATGAAAGCTGTTTAAACGTTTCTCTTGGTGTGAGTAAATTATCCAGGCTTCACTGCCATAAAGAAGGGTACAAAGGACACAGGCTTGATAGACGAGGACTTTTGTTTTGGCAGTAATCTTTCTGATCTCCCAGTCTCTCTCTTCATGTCCCTAAACCTAGGATAGACTTATATAAAACAAGTCTAGCATACTCAGTAGCTAAGCTGTGGACACAATCTTGCACAAGAAATCAAAGTCATCAAAAATCATTATACATAATGCCGTAACCTGTTTAAACACTATCTAAGTACAGACACATGCCCTCCTTACAAAAAAAAAAAAAAAAATAATGGAAAATAATCTCAAACGACAATAAACATTCCCATATATATGGTACGTTACACTATCCTTAGTTATTTATAATGCCCATGTTAAACATTGCCTCAGTGAGTCATGTATTATTGAATAATTTTCATGCGTTTTAATGTTTATTGTTTGTTGTCTAAAATTAGCTTCATAAGTGATGTTGAATGAAATAAAGTATGTGAGGAAATAGAGAAGAAGGGCAGGATGTCAGACGGGCCTGCGTGCCCAATTTTTAACCCTTTGAAAATAAAGTTAGTTCGTTCGTTCATTCGTTCGTTCATTCTCTCTCTCTCTCTCTCTCTCTCTCTCTCTCTCTCTCTCTCTCTCTCTCTCTCTCTCTCTCTCTCTCCCTCTCTCTCTCTCTCTCTCTCTCTCTCTCTCTCTCTCTCTCTCTCTCTCTCTCTCTCTGTTAACCTGTTCATTGTTGCTGCCATACCAATCCTGATGTTGATTTCCTGATCTAGGGATAGTTTATTGTTTACCTCTGATTTTAGATTTGTGAAATGACAGCCAGGCAGGCAGGCAGTCAGGCCAGCCGGATGGCGTACAGATAGATAGACAGACAGACGGACGGACGGACGGACGGACGGACGGACGGACGGACGGGCGGGCGGGCGGGCGGACGGACGGACGGGCGGGCGGGCGGGCGGGCGGGCGGGCGGGCGGGCGGGCGGGCGGGCGGGCGGACGGACGGACGGACGGACGGACGGACGGACGGACGGACGGACGGACGGACGGACGGACGGACGGACGGACAGACAGACAGACAGACAGACAGACAGACAGACAGACAGACAGACAGACAGACAGACAGATAGATAGATAGATAGATAGATAGATAGATAGATAGATAGATAGATAGATAGATAGATAGATAGATAGATAGATAGATAGATAGATAGATAGATAGATAGATAGATAGATAGATAGATAGATGTTCCTTAACGAATACTGCAGTCAACCCCAGCGTGTATAGGCAGTATGTGATTTACGAGACAATTTTATGTACAGTAGTCTAACATTGATTTCTGAACGGCCGACGTCCATATCATTAAAATCATCGCAAACGATCCGCCTCTAAGTCGCCAGCTTCTGATTTCCAACCCTCCACTCTTTATGTCGGGGATTTGTGAAACTGCGTTTCACTAACCCCAGTTAACTATATCGGGGTGGTAATCTATCCCAGTATTTCTCCAAGTCCCTTCTGGTCATCTGTGTGTTGACATTTGGTCTCATTTTCAGAGATAAGTCTATATAAAGCAAAGTACTTCACACTAATATTACCAGTAACGACACCAAAAATAACTCGAAAAAATTGCTTGTTAAAACTACCTTTTCAAGTTCGTGCACTCAAAAGTTTTAAGATAGAAATTGGAAACGGCGTCGAGACTAGAAATAACCCCGGCCATTAGAGAATTAAATGAACAGCATCATCTGGTACTACCAAGCGGGTTTGTCCTACTTGATGATGTCATGAATTACTTGAGTGATTGTAATTCAATCTGAGCAGACGACGACACCCACATCGGCACCTGGTTCTGACAAATGATAAGGGCAGCTACTTATAGTGAACTGGTACCGCGAACTTGTGATGCTTGAAATCAATACCTACATATTGTTCATTGTTTCTTATATTCTACAGCCATTAGTGGAACAGTTACAATACATGTCCTCCATCCGTTAGTGGGACAAACATAATACAGGTCCTCCAACCTTTAGTGGGACAAACACAATACAAGTTCTCCAACCTTTAGTGGGACAAACACAATACAGGTTCTCCAACCTTTAGTGGGACAAACACAATACAAGTTCTCCAACCTTTAGTGGGACAAACACAATACAAGTTCTCCAACCTTTAGTCGGACATTCATTATCTATGTCCTTCAAACTTTTGTGGGACAATTACCTTCTATGTCCTCTAATCTTACAATATATGTCCTCCACCGTTAGTGGAACAGTCACAATATATATTCTCCATCCGTTAGTTAAACAGTAAACATCTATGTCCTTCTTCCGTTAGTAGGACAATCACCATCTATGTCCTTCTTCCGTTAGTAGGACAATCACCATCTATGTCCTTCTTCCGTTAGTAGGACAATCACCATCTATGTCCTTCTTCCGTTAGTAGGACAATCACCATCTATGTCCTTCTTCCGTTAGTAGGACAATCACCATCTATGTCCTTCTTCCGTTAGTAGGACAATCACCATCTATGTCCTTCTTCCGTTAGTAGGACAATCACCATCTATGTCCTTCTTCCGTTAGTAGGACAATCACCATCTATGTCCTTCTTCCGTTAGTAGGACAATCACCATCTATGTCCTTCTTCCGTTAGTAGGACAATCACCATCTATGTCCTTCTTCCGTTAGTAGGACAATCACCATCTATGTCCCTCTTCCGTTAGTAGGACAATCACCATCTATGATTGTCCCAACAGTTATTTGGACATTCACAATCCATATCCTTCCGTTCAACTTTTAGTGGGACATCTATGTCCTTCGATTTTTAGTAGGACAGTCAACCATCTATGTCCTCCAACTTTTAGTGGGACGGTCACCATCTATGTCCTCCAACATTTAGTTGGACAGTCAACCATCTAATTCCTCCAACTTTTAGTTGGACAGTCAACCATCTATGTCCTCCAACTTTTAGTTGGACAGTCAACCATCTATGTCCTCCAGCTTTTAGTTGGACAGTCACCATCTCAAACCGGTCGATACATCAGTGAGCCGGTGTCCACTACCATGACCATAGTTGAGTATTCACGGAGCGGTGGTGGTACAGTCAGCAGCCAGCACGCCTGCCAACCCGTGGTCCGGGATCCATCCCTAGCAGCAGCAAGACCCAGTTTCCAACAGCAACAGCCATGGGTTCGACCCATCCTCAAAAAATGCGCACGAGATCATTTTCAAAATGTCCTGGGAATTGATTGAGAAGGAAAGGCTGCAAGACAAGGAACTAAACACCTCACCTCATTACGCCATGACCTAGAATATTCAAAGTGTCTGTCATGTGACGATCTGATAGTTCCACAAATATTTGTTTTGATCGTCCAGCAGCGGGGTTGTGGTGGTGGTGACTGGAAGAGGAATGGGGGTGCAACCTCGTGTAACGGGCATGGAAAGTAGATGTACTACCCATCTACCATAGCAGAGATTAATTGTCCTCTGCTGCTGCTGTTGCTGTTACTGCTGCTGCTGTTGCTGTTACTGCTGCTGCTGTTGCTGTTACTGCTGCTGCTGCAGCTGCTACTGCTAATGCTTCGGCTACTGTTTCTGCTACTGCTACTGCCACCCTCCCACCCGCCCCGTCGTCGTCCTCTTCCTCGTCGTTCTCCTCGTCCTCGTTTTCCTCGTCCTCGTCCTCCTCGTCCTCGTCCTCGTCCTCGTCCTCCTCGGCCTCCTCGTCCTCGTCCTCGTCCTCCTCGTCCTCGTCCTCCTTGTCCTCGTCCTCCTAGTCCTCGTCCTCCTCGTCCTCCTCGTCCTCGTCCTCCTTGTCCTCGTCCTCCTAGTCCTCGTCCTCCTTGTCCTCCTCGTCCTCCTCGCCCTCCTTGTCCTCCTCGTCCTCCTCGTCCTCCTCGTCCTCCTCGTCCTCGTCCTCCTTGTCCTCATCCTCCTCGTCCTCCTCGTCCTACTTGTCCTCGTCCTCCTTGTCCTCGTCCTCCTCGTCCTCGTCCTCGTCCTCGTCCTCGTCCTCCTCGTCCTCGTCCTCCTCGTCCTCGTCCTCGTCCTCCTCGTCCTCCTCGTCCTCGTCCTCTTCGTCCTCGTCCTCCTCGTCCTCGTCCTCCTCGTCTTGGTCCTCCTCGTCCTCCTCGTCCTCCTCGTCCTCGTCCTCGTCCTCCTCGTCCTCTTCGTCCTCGTCCTCTTCGTCCTCGTCCTCCTCGTCCTCGTCCTCCTCGTCTTGGTCCTCCTCGTCCTCCTCGTCCTCCTCGTCCTCGTCCTCCTCGTCCTCGTCCTCCTTGTCCTCGTCCTCCTTGTCCTCGTCCTCCTTGTCCTCGTCCTTGTCGTCCTCCTCGCTGTCGTCCTCCTTGTCCTCGTCCTCCTCGACCTCTTCCTTGTCGTCCTCCTCGCTGTCGTCCTCCTCGTCCTCGTCAACGTTGTAATCGTCATCCTCCTCATCGTTCTCGTCGTCCTCGTCCTCGTCGTCGTCCTCTTTCTCTTCTTCTTCGTCGTCGTTGTCACCGTCAACACCATCTTCGCCTCTGTCGCCGACGTCTTCTTCTTCTTCTTCTTCTTCTTCTTCTTCTTCTTCTTCTTCTTCTTCTTCTTCTTCTTCTTCTTCTTCTTCTTCTTCTTCTTCTTCTTCTTCTTCTTCTTCTTCTTCTTCTTCTTCTTTCTGGTTAATGTCTCCCTCTTAGGCTAATATTTCCCCCTCTGGTAAATATCCCCTCCCCAGGTATATAGCTCCCTATCAGGTAAATATCTCCATATCGGGTAAATATCGCCCTCTCAGGTAACTACACCCTTCTCAGTTAAATATCTCCCTCTCAGGTAAATATCCCCCTCTGGTAAATATGTTCCTCTCGTGTAAATATCTCCCCCTCAGGCAAATATCTCCCTCTCAGGTAAATATCTCCCTCTCAGGTAAATATCTCCCTCTCATATAAATATCTCCCTCTCAGGTAAATATCTCCCTCTCAGGTAAATATCTCCCTCTCAGGTAATATCTCCCTCTCAGGTAAATATCTCCCTCTCAGGTAAATACACCCCACTCTGGTAAATATCTCCCTTGCATATAAATATCTCCCTCTCATGTACGAGGGTAAGTTAATAAGTAAGTCACATATGGCTGTAGAAAAATAACTAAATATGAAAACAACTTGAAACCAGTTTATTTTTATACATACATTGTCCCTTTATTTCTCAACATAATTTATACAATCATTGATGCATTTATCCCATAATTTTATCAGTCCTCCCAAACCGGCCGCATAGAACTGTGTGCTCTGTTTTCTAAACCACGTTTTCACTTCACATTCAACTTCGGCGTCATTCGCGAAATGTCTCCCGCCAAGGTGGGTTTTCAAGGTTTATGCTGACAAATGTTTATCCTGACAAGCGGTGCATAGCTGAATAGAAAAAGTTACGAGGGCGAGTCAATAAGTAAGTCACACAGTTCTGGGGCTGGCAGGTAAATGAAAACAAAGCACGCAGTTCTATGCAGTCGGTTCGGGAGGACTGATAAAACGATGGGATAAGTGCATCAATGTTGGTGGAAATTATGTTGAGAAATAAAGGGACAATGTATGTATAAAAATAAACTGGTTTCAAGTTGTTAACCTATTTAGTTATTTTTCTACAGCCATTTGTGGCTTACTTATTAACTCACCCTCGTAAATATCTCCCTCTCATGTAAATTTAAATATGTACCCTTTTATGCTTATTTTAGTAACAGAAGCAGACGCCGGATATAGTTCCAGATTTTCCCCCACACCTATTTAAAACCGGAT
>OY992885.1:113221042-113228542 GCA_963921405.1 Cepaea hortensis
AAATAATAGTAGTAATATCACCAATTGTAATAGTAATTATGGCGATAACGCTGAGATATTCCTGTACGTGCTCAGTCTGTCTCAAAAGTATTCACAATGATGGATACTTATAGTTTCAGTGATCCATTGGTTAGACACGTGTTCTATTCCGTCCTCTGCCATGACCCTTCCTGCTAGTGTGGAGCTGTATTCCTGCGTGCATCATTGTTGTCGCGTGTACACATCGATTGTGTGGTTCCTCAAGCACCATGTTGCCGTCTGTGGCCTTGAGGATAGTGAACGCAGTGTCATGTTCCCCTGACTGACCGGGTCCACGGTTCGAAATCAACCGCAGGCAATTTGGGAGTGTTGATTTCGATTATATGAGCATCGGCCGCTCACACAGCAATTGCAAAGTCCTGAATGTAAACTTGCACAAACAACCGTTAAATGCTAGGGTTGATTGCAACGTCCTTTATAGAAGATGCAACTAACTAACGAGCAAAAAGTAATTATTTAAAGAAAGAATCACGTCTCCCTTGCTCGCCCTCAGCTTTCCCTCACTGTCTGATAACCGGAAGTGGCCCTGAAGATCACCCAATCAGCCTCTTCATTTCAACATACAGCGAAAACACCTGGTCAGTATAGTCGCTTCGTCTGCCACCGAATGACACCTTTAAAAGCTATCAAATATGTTCACCAATGCCACTTATCAATTTCTAACTTACTGTCATTCCCTAGAACCACGTCAACTGACGTCAAGAACACACGAGAAGCCATCCGGGACAAACCTCAGCAAACCCAAAGTCACCTCCACAGAATTCGTAGACCGCGCGCCAAGGCTCACAAACGTGCCATAATTCCACATTCACAGCTCATTATACCCAAGTCAAGCTGATTCAACGCGTCAAAGATCTCCTTATCTTTTACTTCGTAAAGTTAATTCCAGACAGACATAATTTACGCTGTCTTTTCAACTGATTCAATCGATTTGATTTTACTGTCTGTATACGGGACTTCAACTGTAATCTAATAATAGATTCTGGCAAAGGTTCAGAGAGGATCGCAAACGATCCTTAGTTTGTTTTCTTTAGGTTCATGGGGATTATTTAATGGATCAGTGGATGCTCCGAGTGTGTGAGCCAAGAGTGACGAGTTTGGGGAGATTCCATTTACAAAATTGCGTCATTCGAGTTTAATTTAGGAGATACCGGAAACGGAAGTACTGTTGAAGTTTGTTCACGTAACTTAAGCTACAGATAATACATTACGTAACCAGTCGTTACAATATCGCTCTTTTTAAATCTGTCTGTCTGTCTGTCTGTCTGTCTATCTGTCCGTCTGTCTGTCCGTCCGTCCGTCCGTCCGTCCGTCCGTCCGATCGACAGGCAGGCAGGCAGGCAGACAGACAGACAGGCAGGCAAACAGACAGACAGACATACAGACATACAGACAGAGACAGACAGACAGACAGACAGACAGACAGACAGACAGACAGACAGACAGACAGACAGACAGGTCAGTGAATGAAACGAAGGAACGTAGGAAGTAAGACACATCACTAAATCATTAGACAACAAAGGAGAAAACAAATGCGATGGTCTCTTGGAGATACAGATGTCCGCGCATAATTTATCTTGATGGCGTTCTGATGACCGGAAATGACTCGTTTTCATTTTGCCCGTCTACAATTCAGGTCTCCTAGACGGACTCTCGGAAGTAGCTTTCTTTATTTCTCCATTTTCTTTCTTTAAGTCTTCTGGTTCTTTCTTTCTGCATTTTTTTTTTTTTTGGTTTTGACTTCTAATTCTTTCTTTCTCCATTTTTTTTTCTTTCTGTCTTCTAATTCTGTCTGTCTCCATTTTCTTTCTCTCTGACATCTAATTCTTTCTTTCTTCATTTTCTTTATCTCTGACAACTAATTCTTTCTTTCTTCATATTCTTTCTTTTTGTCTTCTAATACTTTCTTT
The DNA here is from genome assembly GCA_963921405.1 of Cepaea hortensis. NCBI lineage: Eukaryota > Metazoa > Mollusca > Gastropoda > Stylommatophora > Helicidae > Cepaea > Cepaea hortensis. Next base: position 113,222,992 of record OY992885.1, read on the forward strand.
CTTTCTTTCTTCTTTCTCTTCCTTTCGTTTATTAATTTCTTGCCTCGCTTTTTAAAATCTCAAATTTTATTATCTGGTTATTTTCTCGAGGATTGTTACTGTATCGCTTTGCTGTTTTATTTTTGTTTGTCTGCTTCCTTCCAACCCATCATGCATACGTACTTATTTGTTTCTGTCTGTCATTCTTTCTGCCTGTCTGCTATTATTTCTGTTTTCTTGTTCCTGGCTTTAATTGTTATCACGAGCGTGAACTGAATGTTACTTGTCAAGATTTAGTGATCCGAATTTAGATCTGCACCTCTAAAAATCTAAAATGATGAGTGCACTTCTTGCTAATTTAGATACGGTCTTTGCATAGTCAAGGGATGGCCATGCTGTTTGACGCATTCTTTTGTTTGAAACAAGATTTCCCGTGTGAAACATTGATTCAATGCGCAAAAATTGGTGAATATTTCTCAATTTTCATTCATATTCCCCAGTCCGTGTTTCTCGATTGTTTCTTTAAAAACAATTAGGTCACCGTTAACATTTTTGATATTGCTGTTTCTTTGATTACCTATTATGCCTTGAAGTTTCATGTGAACTTGCTTCGTAAAGATGCATCTTTATTATGAAGATGCATCTTTATCGCATTCACACGAAAGAAACCCGACGCTGGAAGCGATGCTGTACTTAATAGCCACAGCACCCCATTCACACAGACAAGACGACTGAGACCCAGTCAGACTCCAGGTATCCACAGAACCCACATCGGTCTCAGAGCTTGCAGTCATGGTCCCCATTAGATCCCGTTTGTCGTGGCATAAATACACTGGTCAGCTAATCTCAGCTACACTTGTGCAGGCTTTACGCTACCGTCCGTTAATCAAAGGACAGTGTCTTTGGGACCCAGCACAGGGAAGAGTGTAAGTGTAGTGCCTAGACGCACATTTGCCAGGGATATATGACACATATAATTTGAGAGTTGTAGTCACACCAGCGTCAAACTAAGCAATTAGTATACTAAGATGCACGGCCAAACAGAAGACTAAAAAAAGTGTCACGGTGTCATCATTAGTCAGGTCCATCATCTACAAATAGTCCATATCTAAGAAGATATTTCCCGATGTCGCGGGATAGGTGCTATAATGATTGTTACAGTTCACGACGCACCGGGTGTACAAGGAACGCCTCTCCGATGGCGGGATAACTTGTGGGCAGGTACACTCAGCGGTGTATCTGTGAGATACGTGCGATACTAGAAGGCTGGATGACAACCCATGAAATGAAAAGGGACCTGGAGTCATAAACTGGGTGGGCCTGCCCCCTATAGGTTGTCAGGGAGATAAATGAACAGAATCTTTCGTCCACGAGGGGCTTCTTCTCACCAGAAACCTCTTGTCGTGTTTGCACCGCTGTGAAATTGTATCACTATACTACATTACCATATTATAACCATACCAGTGTGAATAATCCTAGCAATACGAATAACCATACCAGTGTGAATAACCATACCAATGTGAATAACCATACCAGTATGAATAACCATACCAATGTGAATAACCATACCAATGTGAATAACCATAGCAATACGAATAACCATACCAATGTGAATAACCATACCAGTATGAATAACCATACCAATGTGAATAACCATACCAGTATGAATAACCATACCAATGTGAATAACCATAGCAATACGAATAACCATACCAATGTGAATAACCATACCAATGTGAATAACCATACCAATGTGAATAACCATAACAATACGAATAACCATACTAATACGAATAACCATACTATGCAGCGTTGAACAACAAGCGTGTCAAACACGTATGAAATAAACAGATGATTAACTTTTGTATATAATTTCATGTAAAGTTGTTCATGTAGCTGTATCAGTGTAAGATTGTGGCTTGTGTGCTGACGAAGGCTTTAGCCGCAACGTCCAATTTGTTACTTAAAAAAAGGTGTAAAAGGCCAGAAGATCGACTTCATCGCTTCGGGTTTTATCCCATATGGCCCGTTCTCTTTCCCCAGGGCAGCCTGCAGAAAGCATCGCTCAAAGTCCGAGCTCAGTAGCGACAGCCACGACCCCCATGAAGTCTCCGAGAAAATAGCACTCGTGAACCGATTGTCGTAATGTGGAACCGAACCCACACACAACCTTCGGTGCGTGTGAAAGGCCACTTCACCAGGAGACTCCCACATCAGTGTACATGTGTTGTTTGTGTGCTGATGAAGGTTTTAGCCGCAACGTTCATTTCATGACTTGTGATCGTGTTCTAGTACAGCTTACGGAGGATTCAACTTCTGGTTGTTGTTGATTCATTCATTGCTGTATCACTGTACCAGGAGGCTGGAATTTCTGACCCACATGATCCATTCATTGCTTCATCACTGTACCAGGAGGCTGGACTTTATGGCCCACGTGATCCATTCATTGCTGTATCACCGTACAAGGTGACGTACATCATTACCTAAGGGTGCTGTCACTTGTGAAGCAAACATTGTGTGAGGAAAAGGCTGGACAGAAAAACCACTGCAGGAGATCCCCCTCCTGGAACGTCAAGCATTCTTTGCTCAGCTTGTTAAAGAACATTTCCAGCCAAAATAGGCCTTGTCAGCCATCTTAGAACTCACTGCTCCATACTTTCAACCCCACTGGATGAAATGAATGGTCATTATCATTCTTGATGGACAAACAACATACCAGGATGCTGGACTTTCTGACCCACGTGACACAGACGGTTTCATCCAGTGCGAGAGCTTCACCCCCAGACAAGAACATCGCCATCACAGGGGTTCTTGTCAAGACCACTCGCTTTCACCTTCACCTTCATGTTCTTGTCAACAACACCAGTCTTCATGTTCATGTTCTTGTCAACATCACCCGTCTTCACCTTCATGTTTCTTCTTCCCCATCTTCCTTTATATTTCTTCCTCTGCTCTTCCTTCCCTTCAACGCTAACCCCTTTTCCTTTTTTCTTCTCCCCATTTTTCTCTTCGTCTGTCCATTTCTTGCATACTTCTTTAATCTAATACTTTTCCTAATTCTCATCCCCTCCTTCTTGTCCCTCACCCTCCACCAGATTCCTTTCCTCATCCCTCTCCTTACTATCACACCATCAGTTCTCCAATGATGAATCACGAGGGAAAGTTGCAGAGTGTTAGATTACCCGATAAGTTCAAGGACACGTCCATATTTCACGCCTGCAGAAAAAGCCCCAAAGAACAAACGGAACACAAATAAAGAATAATAAATATTACAAACAGTGTGACCAGGTCTTCTGTATGGGCATGAATGCTGGACAAGGAATAATGAAAATATCGGAAAACTAGCGGAAGTGGACACGCAGTTTTTGAGATGTACGTCGAGAATTTTGTGAGCATGTAAGAAAGAGGACACCAGGGGGATTGAGTGCCAGGGGCGTCACATTTGTTGGGACACCGGCAGATAAAGTGGAATAGATAAATGTGTTTCACTTGGGCAAGGCAGTGGGCAAGAGAGGATAGGGGAAAAAAATAGAAAGATGAACTTGGAAAGCTATAAGCGCTGGGATACAATTAACACGGACAGCAATATCAGCTCCAGCTGCAGCAGGAGCAGAAGAAGAAGAAGAAGAAGAAGAAGAAGAAGAAGAAGAAGAAGAAGAAGAAGAAGAAGAAGAAGAAGAAGAAGAAGAACCTGATGGTGGTGATGATGATGATGATGATGCTGATGATGATGATGATGATGATGATGATGATGATGATGATGATGATGATGATGATGATGATGATGATGATGATGATGACGATGATAATGATGAAGAAGAAGTGGATGATTAGAATAATAATGATGATGAATTAAAAGGAAGATGATGAGTGTAAAGAAGAACAAAAGAAAATGATGATTGATGATGATGATGATGTAGAAGACGAGGATGATAATGATAAATGATGATAATAAATATGAAGAAGAAGAAAAAGAAGATTAGACAGAAAGAGCAAAATGAAATTGAATTGATAAAGAACAGAAAGGGCGGACTGACCTGGTTTTATGATAGACAGAAAGTCAACATCTAGAATTATGCCAACTGCCAAAATGATCAGGCCAGAAATCTTAACAATGAGCACAGCGGGTTTCCGTAGATATCACATGCCATGGAATTCATATAAATAAGCGACGGAAACTGCCTTGGCAAGTTTGAGATCAAACATGCAGCTGACATTCAACATGCAGTTCGTGGCATATTAGCAATCCGACAGGAAGTTACTATCATCAGGTGCCGTGTCGTCGCGATGCTAGACAATAGCTGTTCATTTTAGTTCGGAGTTTCAACGGAGTCGCTGATGCTATCAAACATATGAGAGAAAGAAAAGCTGCTGGGCCTGATGGAAATCCGGTAGAGGAAGTAGAAGTGCTCAGAGAATTCGGAATATAAATATTAACTACAATGTTGAATGGTATTTATAACAACATAAATGCATACCTAGTGATATACTGAAATATGTACTTTGAGTTGCACCTAAGAAACGAGAAGCAGCTCTTAAATTTAGTTGCATATCCTTTAAAGGACGTTGCAGTCAACCCCATAATTTTTTTGGCTGTTCCTTATTTCATGGCAAATTTGCATTCAGCAGTTTGCCATTGCTTTCTGAACGACCGGCACTCATACCTTTTGTATAAGGAAACCAACGCACGGCGGTCTGCTGCCAAATCTCTCGCAGCTGTGTTTCGAATGCGGGATTGCGAATTGAGTACGTAACCCCTTTCCCCTCCCTAGGGACAGAGCCTGCAATTGAGAAAGAATAATTTCTACAGTCACCATCACAAACCTGATCACCATCACAAACCTGATCACCGTCCAAGCCTGATTACCATCACAAACTTGATCACCATCACAAACCTCATCACCATCACAAACCTGATCACCATCACAAACCTGATCACCATCACAAACCTGATCACCATCACAAACCTGATCACCATCACAGACCTGATCACCATCACAAACCTGATCACCATCACAAACCTTATCAAAATCACAAACCTGATCACAAACCTGATCACCATCACAAACCTGATCACCATCTCAAACCTGATCACCATCACACACCTGATCACCATCACAAACCTGATCAACATTACAAACCTGATCACTGTCACAAACCTGATCACCATCACAAGCCTGATCACCATCACAAACCTGATCACCATCACAAACCTGATCACCATCACAACCCTGATCACAAACCTGATCACCATCACAAACCTGATCACCATCACATACCTGATCACCATCACAAACCTGATCATCATCACAAACCTGATCACTATCACAAACCTGATCACACACCTGATCACCATCACAAACCTGATCACCATCACAAACCTGATCACCATCACAAACCTTATCAAAATCACAAACCTGATCACAAACCTGATCACCATCACAAACCTGATCACCATCACAAACCTGATCACCATCACACACCTGATCACCATCACAAACCTGATCAACATTACAAACCTGATCACTGTCACAAACCTGATCACCATCACAAGCCTGATCACCATCACAAA
>OY992885.1:113233542-113248542 GCA_963921405.1 Cepaea hortensis
CCTGGGTTGGGCACTTCACACGACAAGACATCCTCTCAAAGGCAATCCTCCAGAGAACTGTTGATGGCAACGGAGGAAGAGGATGGAGGTAATCATGGATTGATAGCATTTAAAACGCGGACAAGATGTAGTATTTCCACAGTTGTCGGTGTAGTTCGGGACAGGCAATCAACACTCGCTGTGCAAAGGCAAATCAGGTACTGGAACAATTATTGCCACATTATTGCATAGACAGTTATATTTAAGTACTATAGCAAATCTCATAAGAATTATGTTTTAGCCGACATTATGCTACCAATGTCAAACATGAATGCTTACTGCAACAAGTGAGTGCTAACTCAGAACAACACAGAGGAGATGCGTTAGAAGGGATGTAGGAGTAACCGCGAGAATAAGGAATGAGGAAGTTAGAAGACGACTAGGTCTGAAACCCAGTCATGCAACTCATTAAAGAACAAGAGATTAAATGATTTGGTCACCTCACAAGAATGCCCTGATACCATCTGCCACAAAGATCCATAATGAAGAAATATAATGGGTGCAGAGCAAGGGGAAGATCACGTAAAAGATGGAGTCACGGTATAAGAAACAACCTTATAGAAATGAATACCAAATCACCAAGAGCATTAGAAAGAGCACATACAAGATCTTTATACCCCACCCCCTTCCCAAACACTTCACTGAGGTAAATGGAAGATGAAAATATGAAGATGAAGTTTATGACAGTTGGGGACTTCTGATGCGTGCATTATGATATCTCCACGTCCTACGTCTGAGGGTACAAAGTGAGATGATGATGGTGATGATGATTATGATGAGGATGATGGTGGTGTTTTCCATATGGCAAAAGGCTATAGGTGCCAAGCCGATTTTCATTCACATCACTACAAGGCATCTTCCGTCAGATGTTATGGCGGTCCATAGATAGTTGGACCAGTTCACTTGGTTAAGAATGTCCCCATTTTCTGAGATGTTAGACTGTGATATTTGTCTCTTCCTGCAAGTTTAGTCTAGTTTAGTTTAGTCGTCGGATCAACATCACGGCACGCGGTTTAACCCATAAGTGCTCCGTTATCCTCCTAACTCAAACCTGAGTCTGGAGAAACTCAGCTCAGTGCACGAACTCCGTTGCATCGGCGAGGATCCTTAAATACTTTGGGAAGATTTTTAACTCGAAATTTTGCCCGGGCAGCGCCATTAGGCTACTCTTTTTCGATTTCCAACTGCCAAGGGATTTTTTACGTGCGCAACAGTACACACGGGCGTCCGATCTCACTACCCAGAGACAACAATACACACGGGCGTCCGATCTCACTACCCAGAGACAACAATACACACGGGCGTCCGATCTCACTACCCAGAGACAACAATACACACGGGCGTCCGATCTCACTACCCAGAGACAACAATACACACGGGCGTCCGATCTCACTACCCAGAGACAACAATACACACGTGCGTCCGATCTCACTACCCAGAGACAACAATACACACGGGCGTCCGATCTCACTGCCCAGAGACAACAATACACACGGGCGTCCGATCTCACTACCCAGAGACAACAATACACACGGGCGTCCGATCTCACTACCCAGAGACAACAATACACACGGGCGTCCGATCTCACTACCCAGAGACAACAATACACACGTGCGTCCGATCTCACTACCCAGAGACCAGGGGAAATTACTGGAAGTCCAGGTGGATTTTTTAAATAAATCCCGGTCCTCACCGGGGCCTGAACCAGGGACCCCCAGCACTCGAGGCGGACACCATACCTCGAGATACCATACCATACCTCTTCCTGCAAGTGGTAATAATCTATATAGTTTAACCATGTAATTATAATCTTACTTACGCACTGTGTACATAATAACGGTAATATATTCCCAGTAACAATAGTATTACACGACAACGTGATAATCATATCAAACTCCACGCACTTCCGACAGAAATTCACGACCGACAGTCTCCGCACCGAATGGATAGACAGCATTCGGAAGTCGCGCTACACATCGCTCACCAGGATGTACTCACCTGGACATAGCGAAGTCAAAGGTCATGAACGAGCAGACCAGCTGTCAAATAATGCACCAATACACATGGGAAGGAGCATGGACAGGCTGATATAATAACCTGTGCAGTATGGACTGAGATAGCTAATAAGGACGAGACTGGCCCTAGCCAGGCTCCTGGGAGGGAATCCTGGACATGCACTTCAGTGTCGCCTTCGAGGTTAAGACAGGAGACATCATAACCAACCCCTGATGGCAACAGTGAGCAGAGATAATGTGGGATGTCTGCTGTGTGGGATGACCGAGCACCCTTGGGAATGCCGAATGTGCAGTGACGTCACTCGACATAATATAATATAATATAATATAATATAATATAATATAATATAATATAATATAATATAATATAATATAATATAATATAATATAATATAATATAATATAATATAATATAATATAATATAATATAATATAATATAATAATTTCACTGTTGAGTCATACTGGGAAAATATTTTGCAAAATTCTAGAAAAATGATTATTTACTACTTTATAACCCCAGGTAAGCGAAACACAACTTGGATTTAGGAAAAACAAAGGATGCACAGATGCCATTTTTGCTCTTGGACAACTTATAGAAAAATCAATCGAATTCAATGAAACACTCTACTTAGCCTTTGTCGACCAAGAAAAGGCATTCGATAGAGTAGATAGAAACAAGCTGTGGGAAATCCTAAACAATATGGAGTGAGTACACATCTAACAAACCTATGTAGAAGCTTATACAACAACAGTGAATGCATAGTGAGAGCAACTGGAGGACACTCAGAACCCTTCACCATTAGATCCGGAGTACGACAAGGTTGTGTCCTGTCCCCTCTCTTGTTCATAACATATATAGACAACACATGTAAAGAAACCAGCCAAGCAGAGACAGCAAGAATACCGCATGACGAGAACAAAGAAGAACAACCATCTGCAAATCTAACCATTAGAGAACTCCTGTTTGCGGATGACCAAGCACTAATAGCAAAATCAGAAGCTGAATTACAAGACCACATTAATAGTCTAAACGAAATGTGTAGGGAACATAACATGAAAATTAGCACAAGAAAAACCGAGGTAATGACTATAACTAAAGAAGAACAAACAACAACAATCCACCTAAACGAACATCCCTTGAAACAAGTAAAGAGTTTCAAGTACCTAGGAAGTATAATATCATCAAATGGTAGATCAGAAGACGAGATCGAAAATAGGTGCAATTAGTTAGTTAGTTAGTTAGTCGACAGATCATCCTCGTTGCACATCGAACCATTCAGTCCATAAGTGCTCGGATCCCCTCCTCAGCAAATCCCGCAGCGTGTAGCGGCTAACGACGCCAGTTCTGTGTTGGTTTATCAATCTTCTTTGGCTTCCTACGTAGTGTTCTTGTTTGGCCACCCCTCTTTTAATTTGCTGCTCTCGCAGTCTGGCCATTGTTGTAGATTCACAGTCATCACTTGGTTCTCGCAAAAGTCTCACTTCTCGTAGAGCATTCAGAATGTCAGCCTGGTCCATGGCGCGTCCGCCCTCCACAGTAGCCTCACCTGCGAGCTTGTCAGCCCGCTCATTTCCTTGTACTCCCGCATGCCCTGACACGAAGATGAAACTAATCTTTGCCAGCGGAGACCGCTTCAGAGGCAGCAACCATTCTCTTCGAATCGACCCCTCCTCTATCCTCTTGATCATGTTCATTGAGTCGCTAAGGAAACAAGCCCTAGTGAATGTCTGTGTCTCGAGCCATGTTATTGCTTTACTTACTGCCATGACTTCCATGGTCAGGCTACTTGTGGTTTCAGTGAAAGCACCAGAGTCCTCCTTCACAATTCTCCCTCCGGCCCGAGCTGTGAAGGCCCATGAGCTTCTCACATGTCGGACGACCGACCCATCTGTGTAGATGACCGCGTCACCGTCTAGCGAATTCTCGAAAATCAACGCTTGTACTTCAGCCTCAACAGCAGCCGGATTTTCTTGTCTGCATTTTCTATCTAGTTGGATGCAAACTGAAAAGGATGTGCAGAAGTCTGTTGGCACTTGCACCCACTCCTCGCCAGGTTCTAAGTCCTCAAGTGAACACACCTGTTGAAGAATGTCTTCGGCTTGACCCATCCACGACCGTCCTCTTTTTAACCTGCTGCCCTTCACCTTCCTAATTTCACTATGCAGTGGATGTTGTGTGTTTGCGTTAACTCTGAGGTAGGCGCGTGCCCTGCAAACTTGTATTCTCTCTTCAATGGTTGGAAAATCAAGAAGGTAGCGCATCGCCCTGCATGCTGTATCTCTTGTACATCCAAGAATAATGAGCATAGCTTCATTCTGTATCCTTTCCATCCTTTCTATCTGCTTATGGCTGAGAGTCAGGATTGCCATTGCATACTCCAAAACAGACATGACCAGCCCCTCGTACAGAAGACATAGATGGCGCTGCTCACAGTTTGCTGCCGCCATCACCCGCATCGCTGCCAAACCCCGCTTGGCCTTTGTTATCACCTGGTCTATGTGCACATTATAAGCAAGGCTTCGATCAAACCGTATCCCCAGGTAATTCATTGCCTGCGTTCTTTCCACCGTCTCTGAACACAGCATTACAGTTGGTGTTGGATTGTTGACAATATGATTATTCAACGAGAACCAAGTCACTGTTGCCTTTGTTGGGTTGGCCATTGCCCCAGCTTCATCACACCAAGTACTTATGCGATTGAGTTCGGTTTGTAGTTCCACAGCAACCTCCTCACTATCCTACCCTGACGATACACTAAAACATCATCGGCATATGACAATGTCCTGCCAGGTCCAGTGATCTGCTCACTGGTGATTCTCACTGTGTAGGCGTTGAACAGTACCGGAGATAATGGTGATCCCTGTGGTAGGCCAGGATATATTATTGTTGGTTCCGAAGTCCAACTGCCACATCTAAAAACTACTTTCCGTTGGAAGAGGGCTGCAGCGATCCAACTAAGGAGGAATGGACTTGCGTTTAGTTCAAGAAGCTGAAACATTAAAAAATCCAGTGGTACTCTGTTGTATGCGTCCTCAAGATCAATCGCTGCAGCAACGGTTTCAGTGCCTGAGTGGAAACCTTCATAGACATCATGGGCAAAGACTGCTGCATTGGTCCAGGTTTCTCTTTTTGGACGGTACCCACCCAGGGTAGGTGGGAAAACACCTTGCCTCTCTAGTTGGCTTGATATTTTCCTGGCAATTACCTTCTCCAGCAGCTTGCCTATTGTATTATGCATGGTTATAATTCGATATCCCTGAATTTTTTTGTGGTCTTTGTCAGGCTTCGGCAAGGGAATCAGATAGCTGTGTAATCATTCCTCCTTGATGCTAACACTCCCTATACTGTTGTTGTACATGTCTGCTAGTTTCTCTAGCTCATTGTCGGTACACCTATTTATGTCGTCGTATCTTATGCCATCAGGACCTGGAGCACTGTTTTTTGATCGTCGAAGCACAGCCTTGATTTCTTTCACTGTCACTGTGTCTTCATCCGAAGTGTTCTGGGCCTTGCATCTGTCTGAGGTGACCTCCTTGGCCAGATTTCGGCCTCCCATGTCTGTCTGGTTGCTCTGCTCAAGGTAGCGTTCAAAGAGGGCTTTGCCCTTGTCCTCGTCAGTCCTCTGCCAGATGAGGTCAGCATCTTGGAAGTCAGAAATGCTCTTATTCTTGACTACACCACTCATGCTTTTATGTAGTCGCCAGAACAATTTCAGTGACTTGTCTGTGCTTACTCTTTGACACACCTCTGCCCATTTTTCGCTTTTAACCACCTTGACCAGTTTTTTGAAATAGCTTACTTTTGTGTGCATCTCTCTTTCTAAGTGCAAGCAGGGACTAGGATGACCAGCTCTGTTCTTCTTGGCATTTTGCCATCTCCTTACAGCACTACGCTTATCCACCCAAGCCTTCTCCACCTCGAAACTCCACCACGGTGGCTGCTCCCAGCTTTTTTTCCTGCCCTGAAACGTTCTGCGCTTGTCACGTCTTATTTTACTCACCGCATCTTGCCCTGTACTGTCATACTGGAACGTCTTTACCTTTAGCTTGTGCTGCCTGGTTCTGCCGTTCTCCACCAATATGCTGCAAGGGTGGTGGTCGCTGCCATGGTGTCCTAGGACACCCCATCTACACACTGTAGTGAGTGAAGGTGAAACTAGCGCCAGATCAATAGCACTGTCCTCATCGCCTGGACGGCTTGCTGTCCTGGTGACACAGCCACTGTTGATACAAACCAGGTCGATGGTTTCCAATGCAGTCTCGAGCTCCTCCCCTTGTGTATTGGAGGAAGTGTTTCCCCATGATCTGCCTTTAGCGTTGAAGTCACCACAGAAAATAACATTTCTCTCGTGGCCTAATATGCCACTTAAGCACTGCCACTTCTGGGCGTCCACACTCGCATTGCGGGCATAAACATTAACCAACACTAATGGTATACTGGAATGAACTCTCAACGCCTGTATTTGTATATCGTCACTGTCCCAACTGGACATGTCTAGCTCTGACGCCACCATGCTGTCGCGAACGAGAATCGCCGTTCCCAGATGTCGTCTGTTGTAGAAACATTTGAAGCCGGCAATTCGGAGTAGCTGATCGCCCAGTCTCGTCTCCTGGAGTGCTACAATGTCGTTCCTGTAAACTAGAGTTTCTAAAATAGAGCCCCGTTGTTTTACACTGGCACAGTTCCAATATAGAATACGGATGTTCCCGAGTCCTAGACGGTGACACTTGAGTCTAAAACGTCTCAAACCACCGCGCTTACCTTGCTTCTTTCTCCCTGCGCGGCTACCACGCCGCTTCGTTATGTTGACTGCTGACCGCTCGGAGAACACACGTTGTTCCGCCATGTTGAAAAAACGTAAACACAGACTGCTGAGAACCACACAAGCTGCTGAAAATTCACTCAAGGATGGCTTCGCTCGATGCACGAACTCCGTAGCACCCGCGCAGATCTTGAGTAGAAACTCCTGGTTTTACATCCTGGCACACCAATTACACGCAAGAGATGAATAAATCCATCCCCTACGCGAAAAAGTTAACGAACACAAAACAACACGACCGTCCGTCGCCATCTTGAAACCGGAATAAGGCAAATCAACTCATTGGTAACTTCATAATGGCACCAATACTAAAGAACAAACATGTATCAATAACTACTAAGAAAGCACTTTACAACACAATCTTCCTGCCAACTCTATGCTACCAATGCCAAACCTGGACAATGACAGAAAAAGAGAAAAGAAAAATCACAACAACATAAATGAGGTTCCTGAGAAGAATACTCAACGTTTCAAGAAGAGATAAGACCAGAAATGAAGAAATCAGGACTAAAGTGGGGGTTAAAGCAGCACTAGATTTTATTAGAAAGCAGCAAGTCAAATGGTTTGGCCATGCAAGTAGGTTACCAGTCAACAGCATACCACAGCAAGCAATGACGTACAGACCAGATGGAAACAGAGGAAGAGGCCGACCACGTAAACGTTGGACGGAGGGAATAGCAGAGTCCATGGGAATATCGATATATGAAGCCCATAACCGGGAACTCTCACGAAGTTTGTACTTCACCTCGACACCGCAAGGTACAAGAGGAACATGATGAGATGAGATGAGATGAGATGATATAATATAATATAATATAATATAATATAATATAATATAATATAATATAATATAATATAATATAATATAATATAATATAATATCAACCAATCATGTGCCATGTTGGAAAGCGTGGGCGGTCATGACTCGCCATTTCACTCGATCGTGGATCAGCTCGGGGGGGGGGGGGGATTTTATGGTTGTTGGGGGGAGGGGGAATTATGATTATTTCAAGATCGCATTAATACAAGAGCCGGCTCTCTGGCCGAGTGGTTGCACGACTTTCTCCGAAATCCCTTTTATCCACGCAGAGTTTCGCAGCGCGCGAGAACTGGAAGCGGTTTTACCCGCGCTTGTGACTTACGGGATAAATGAGCCGGCCACTCAGAAAGCAATGGCAAACTACTGAGCGTAATTTTGCCAAGAAATCAACAATCAGCTGAAAGAAGCTGATGTTGACAGCGATGTCCTGTAAAGGATATGCAAAACAAACAAAACATTAATACAAGAACCGATTACTTGATATTGTTTTTCCATTCATACTTTACTGTTCTGTAATTCTCGACCTTCTGAAATTCGTTTTCGTTGACCCGAAAATCACGTTTTATATAGATGTCTAAACTTGTTCTAGTATGTGTTATGAAATTTAGCTTCTATTTTTACGTATACTGTGTAGGGGAGGGGAGATTTTATAAGTAGGAAATACGAAAGGGGAGGTGCGGGGTAACATTCTGAACATATGGTGGAGGGGTGCATGGGCCAAAAAAGTTTGAGACCCGCTGTTATATACTATTGTGTATTCAAGAATTAACATTAAGAAAAGTTGGGAAAGATCTTCCTGAACACCTGCGTTTAAAAAATAAGATAAAAATTTAAAAAACGCTATGCAAAGTGAAGAAACGTAAGACGGGGTGTGTTTGAATGTCTGTTGGTACCAAATACAAAAGTACAAGAAATTGTTTTTTTCTCTTCTGGTTTTGACTGTAAAGAAGCTAGGAATATAAAAATAAGATATACTTGATTAGTCGATTCTTTGATTTGGTGTGGTATTCTTCATTTCTTTTCAACCGAGATGGGAACAAGAGTAAGTAGCAGCTTTGTTGAGCCAGTCCAGGTGTACAGAAGCTAATCGTAGACAATTAGCAAACAAGTAGAATTATGTGGAAGCTGCGGAGACGTGTTTTTTTTTTTTAGAAGAATTACGAGAATACCGTGGGTGCATAGACAGAACAATGAAGATATCTTGACAGAAGAACTCCCAGAAAGAACCGGCTGATCGCATCAGAAGAAGACAGTCCACATTCATTGGACATGTCATGGGAAGAGGAATGCTGGAGTATGTAATCGCAACGGGAGGGCTAGAGGAAAAGAGAGGCGGGGGAAACCTAGAGATGCTGGGCAGTCTGACAATATGGCATGGAGGAACATTGGTATCAGAAATGATTGGCAGTACATGAGACAGAAGGCTGTGGAAGGCATGATCACCAACGCCACACGGCATGGACTATATGAAGATTGCTAGTACATGAGACAGAAGGCTGTGGACAGACAAGATCGCCTACACCACACGGCATGGACTATATGAAGAAATACTCTTCCTTGTAAACTGTAACCAACACAACAGTGACTCTGTGAGCAACATTATCTAAGACACACTGTGAAATTAAGAGTGTGTAGAAATCATGAAATGAAATATATGCACGTAAAACTGCCTCCCTGGACCAGGTCCTCGTGGTTGTATGGATGTGTTGAGTGCATGCATTCACTCAGAGCTGCCCTGTAGCTAGGGTTACCTCACGTGCAAACACACCTGGGGAGGACTCTAGAACAGTGTGAGTGTTTGGTTTGTTTCTGTAGAGGCTTTTATAAGTACAAATATGGTAGTAGAAAATCCATGACTGGTTCTCTCTCTCTCTCTCTCTCTCTCTCTCTCTCTCTCTCTCTCTCTCTCTCTCTCTCTCTCTCTCTCTCATATTCTCTTTTTCTCTCACTCTCCTTCTATCTCTCTCTATCTTTTTTTTTATCTATCTCTCTTTCTCCCTCACCGTCTGTCTCTTTCTCTTTTTCTCTATCTCTCTTTCTCCCTCACCGTCTGTCTCTCTCTCTCTCTCTCTCTCTCTCTCATTCTCTCCCTCTCTCTCATATTCTCTTTCTATTATTCACTTTCTCTCTCACTCTCTTTCTATCTCTATCTTTTTTCTCTATCTCTCTTTCTCCCTCACCGTCTGTCTCTTTCTCTTTCTCTCATTCACTATTTCCTCTCTCACTCTGCAATGCCTTTACCACCATCGATATTTTAAGGTATGTTCTACACGCTGGGCTGACCCGCGAGATGAGCAACGGTAGAGCAGAGGCTAGACACTTGCCTGCCCGCCCGCCGGGCCAGGGTTTAACTCCGGGCGGATTTCTTAGATTGACATGGGTTGTCGGGTTGACAATCCAAACAGCGGTACTGGGAAATGTCTGGGGCAGTAAAGTCAGCTGACGCTGCACTGGCCACATCAGCCACCGAGTGTCGGTTGGTCTACAGAACCTGGATGTAACACCATGTGCCCACTACGGCTTGACGCAAGTAAAGCATACCCATCACTTAACGCGTGTAAAGCATACCCACTATTAACGCATGTAAAGCATACCCATCACTTAACGCATGTAAAGCATACCCATCATTAAAGCATGTAAAGCATACCCATCACTTAACGCATGTAAAGCATACCCATCACTTAACGCATGTAAAGCATACCCATCATTAACGCATATAAAGCATACGCATCACTTAACGCGTGTAAAGCATACCCATCATCAACGCATGTAAAACATACCCATCACTTAATGCGTGTAAAGCATACCTATCATTAACGCATGTAAAGCATACCCATAATTAACGCATGTAAAGCATCTCATCACTTAACGCATGTAAAGCATACTCACCATTAACGCATGTAAAGCATAACGACCCTTAACGCATGTAAAGCATAACCATCACTTAACGCATGTAAAGCATAACCACCATTAACGCATGTAAAGCATACCTATCATTAACGCATGTAAAGCATACCCATCATTAACGCATGTAAAACATACCCATCAATTAATGCATGTAAAGCATACCCACCCTTAACGCATGTAAAGCATACCAACCATTAACGCATGTAAAGCATACTCATTACTTAACGCATGTAAAGCACACCCATTACTTAACGCTTGTAAAGCACACCCACCACTTAACGCATATAAAGCATACCCACCATTAACGCATGTAAAGCATACCCATCACTCTTAACACATGCAAAGCACACCCATCACTTAACGCATGTAAAGCACACACACCCATCACTTAATTTACTTCGGCCCGCGAGCCCGTATAGTACAGTCATCATCATGTGCCTTGCCAGCTGGCGTAGGCGGCCATGTCTCTCCACGGGTCTCGGTCTTTGGTGTTCTGGATCAACTCTTTTGGTGATATTCATCAATGCCACCGTCTCAGTCAATCCAGCATCCTTTCTCTTGGTCGGTCTCTGCCTCTCTTTCCCTTGATCTTTCCAGCTGTCGCGATTTTGTCCAAGCCTCTCTTCTCATCACATGAGCAAAGAAAGCTGTTTGTATCTTTCTTATTGTTGTATATAATGTTTTAGCTTCACTAGCCTCTTTCAGACAATCGTTGTTAGTTACTCTGGCAGTCCAAGGAATTCGTAAGATTCGTCTCAGGAACCACATCTCTGTTGCTTCCAAGTTCTTCCAAATTTGTTGATTTACGTTCCATGATTCACTTTTACAGAACAAAACAGGTTCTATAGAGCATTTCAGCACTCTCTTTATATCAGTAATGATAGTGAGTAATTGCATAAGATAGGTTTTATTTTCTTAAATTACAGTAAATTACACACATTGCGGTTATAGACACATTTCAAACGAACGAAAGAAGAAGTACATGCTTAAATCGGACTTCATTGTAACTGAAGAACTAACAGACAACAAGATTGCTGACTAATTCTGACCAAACACAAGCTACTCACTCAAATCGCTACATTTTCTTTGTTTATTTCAGTTGACTTTTCACGAACACGATCCTGCCTCTTGGCCCTCATGAATGTTGAACAGTTGGTTTAGAAATGCAATAACTCTGGCTCAAGTCTCGTGACCTTTACGATAGTTCCACTAATTTGTCGGAGAAAATTTGTTTCCCGCGTCTGCCGGCTCAGACATGTTTTCCTTTGATGCTCTCATTTAATGCACGCATATTTTCTAGACTGAAACTCGTCAGCGTCTTCACTGTCATCATCGGCGGCCTCTTCTTCTTCGTGTTGCTCATGTCACATCTGGTCCTACTCTCAGCTGTCACCGCTGGGAGAGAATAACTCTGGTTGGTTTGTCCCAGCGGAGTACTGTGAACTCCCGGTGAAAAGTTTTAAAATTACGGTCTTGTTACATTGTCTGGTTCTAATGAAGTTTTAAAATTTAAGCTCTTGTTACACTGTGAACTCCTGGTGAATAGTTTTAAAATTAAGCTCTTGTTAGATTGTCTGGTTCTGATTAAATATTTTACAATTAAACTCTTGTTATAGTGCCAGGTTCTGATGAATTGTTTTACAATTAAGCTATTGGTACATTGTCAGGTTCAGATGAATTGTTTTACAATTAAGCTATTGGTACATTGTCAGGTTCAGATGAATTGTTTTACAATTAAGCTATTGGTACATTGTCACGTTCAGATGAATTGTTTTACAATTACGCTCTTGTTATCTTGTCTGATCCCATGAACAGTTTATAACCTGGGACCCTGGTTATATTGTCTGATCCCATGAAGTGTTTTAACCTGGAGCCCTTATATTGTCTGATCTCATGAACTGTTTTATAATGGGGCAATGGTTATATTGTCTGATCTCATGAACTGTTTTATAATGGGGCAATGGTTATATTGTCTGATCTCATGAACTGTTTTATAATGGGGCAATGGTTATATTGTCTGATCCCATGAACTGTTTTAACCTGGGGCCCTGGCTATATTGTCTGACGCCATGAATTATTTTAACCTGGAGCCAGAGTTATATTGTCTGATCCCATGAAGTGTTTTAATCTGGAGCCAGAGTTATATTATCTGATCCCATGAAGTGTTTTAACCTGGGGCCCTGGCTATATTGTCTGACCCCATGAATTGTTTTAACCTGGAGCCAGAGTTATATTATCTGATCCCATGAAGTGTTTTAACCTGGAGCCAGAGTTATATTATCTGATCCCATGAAGTGTTTTAACCTGGAGCCAGAGTTATATTATCTGATCCCATGAAGTGTTTTAACCTGGAGCCAGAGTTATATTATCTGATCCCATGAAGTGTTTTAACCTGGAGCCAGAGTTATATTATCTGATCCCATGAAGTGTTTAACCTGGAGCCCTGCTTATATTGTCTGATCCCATGAAGTGTTTTAACATGGAGCATTTGTTATATTATCTGATCCCATGAAGTGTTTTAACCTGGGGCCCTTGTTATATTGTCTGACCCCATGAACTGTTTTAACCTGGAGCCAGAGTTATATAGTCTGACCCCATGAAATGTTTTAACCTGGATGCCAGAGTTATATTGTCTGATCCCATGAACTGTTGTAAATTTGAGGCCTTGTTATATCAGGGTTTTTTTGTAAACTGTGTTTTTTTTTTAAACTTGAGGCGCTTGTTACGCTGTTACCTGCTGATGAGTTGTTGACACACTTTAACAACTTCCTGTGTTTACTAACTTCGACCGCTTCCCGTGTTTACAAGCGTCCTGGCTTCATTGATAGACAGACGAACGACATGATAAGCAGGTGTGGTGAGAGTTATAATGAACGGATGAGAGCTATAACCGACAGGTAAGTGACATAACAGACAGGTGAGTGACATAATAGCTAGGTGCGCGACAATACAGACAGGTCAGTGGTTTAATAGCTATGTGGGTGACATAATAGTCAGGTGATCGGCAAAACAGACAGGTAATCGACAAAATAGAAGGTGATCGACAAAACAGACAGGTGAATGACATAATAGACTGGTGAGTAACATAGTAGACAGGTGAGTGACATAATAGACAGGTGAGCGACAAAACTGACAGGTGAGTGACATAATAGACAGGTGAACGACAATACAGACAGGTGAGTGACATAACAGACAGGTGAGTGACATAATAGACAGTTGAGTGACATAATAACTAGGTGAGTGACATAATAGACAGGTGAGTGACATAATAGACAGGTGAGGGACAAAACAGACAGTGAGTGACATAACATACAGGTGAGCGACAAACAGACAGGTGAGTGATATAATATACAGGTGATCGATAAAACAGACAGGTGAATGACATAATAGAGAGGTGAGTGAAATAATAGACAGGTGAGTGACATAATAGACAGGTGAGTGACATAATAGACAGGTGAGTGACATAATAGACAGGTGAGTGACATAATAACTAGGTGAGTGACATAATAACTAGGTGAGTGACATAATAATTAGGTGAGTGACATAATAATTAGGTGAGTGACATAATAACTAGGTGAGTGACATAATAGACAGGTGAGTGACATAATAACTAGGTGAGTGACATAATAACTAGGTGAGTGACATGATAACTAGGTGAGTGACATAATAGACAGGTGAGGGACAAAACAGACAGTGAGTGACATAACATACAGGTGAGCGACAAAACAAACAGGTGATCGACAAAACAGACAGGTGAATGACATAATAGACAGGTGAGTGACATAATAGACCGGTGAGTGACATAATAGACCGATGAGTGACACAATAGAAAAACGAGCGACATACCACACAGTGAGTGCGATAATGACTAGGTGAGCGACTCAAAAGGTGATAAAATGTATCGGCCTGCGACGTAATATGACAGGTGAGTGACATAATAGATATACGACACGACAGACAGGTGACGGATGTAACAGAGAGATGAGAATCGTAATGGACAGGTGAATGCACTAACAGATAATATACAGGTATGCGTTATAGCAGAAAAGCGGTGATATTAACAGACAGGTGAGTGACATAACAGACAGGTGCATGACATAATAGACAGGTGATTAACATAATAAGTATACGACACGACAGACAGGTGACTCACCCCATGAACAAGTCAGCGACATACCAGACAGGTGAGAGATGTAATAAACAGGCGAGAAAAGTAATAAATAGGTGAGCGACATAATGAACAGGTGAGTGGCATAAATAACAGCTGAGCGAAATAAAAGACAGTTTAGTTTACAGGTGAGAGCTATTTGGTGGGTATTTAATAATGGATCGAACGCAACTGCCAGTGTCCTGGCGGTTACACCCACAAGCACGAGGTCGGTCCGTCGCCCGGAACAT
>OY992885.1:113256042-113291042 GCA_963921405.1 Cepaea hortensis
TGATGATGATGATGATGTTGATGATGATTATGATGGTAATGGTGATGATGGTGATAACCAATTACGGTAATTCTAGCAAACACCGGTGTGTGTTTGAGTGAGTGTGTATGTGTGTGTGTATGTGTGCGTGTGTGTGTGTGTGTGTGTGTGTTCGTATCGTCACATCACACACACACAGACCGGCTGGGTTTAGGCCTAGGTAATTCATGTAACCCCACAGGAGTCAGACACCTCATCGCCTACAGACTCCCGCCCAGTGTCCAGCTGGACGTCACAAACAGCAAACCCCCGACCAGAGAGCCACTGGTCAAACTGTCTGAACGGTCGGGTGTTTGTATGTCTTATGCACTTAAGACTGACATAAACCAAATAATAACACGGATTTAACATCCATCCATCATGTGCCATACCGGAAAGCGTGGGCGGTCATGACTCGCCATTTCACTCGATCACCAGAGTCGTGGATCAGCTCAGTGTTCCTGTCTCGTCCATGCCAAGTGGCCAAGCCATCCAGGTATTTACTTCTCGGTCTTCCCCTTGGTCTGTTCCCTTCGATCTTGCCAGTTGTCACCAAAAGTATATTACCTCTTTCAGGTTTTGGTCAACTGGTGACGGGCCCACATTTCTATAGACAGAGTGGTCAGTATCACGCGGACCCACCTTCACTTCTAAATGCATTGTCTAGTATCCAGTTTTGTCTAAGTGGAAGCAGTTTAGTCTGAGTGGAACCAGTTTAATCTGAGACGAACCATTTTAGTCTGACTGAACCTGTTTAGTCTGGGTGGAAACATTTTAGTCTTGGTAGAACTAGCTTAGTCTGAGTGGAACCAGTTTAGTCTGGGTGGAACCAGTTTAGTTTTGGTCGAACCCGTTTATTCTGAGCGGAACCAGTTTCGTCTGGGTGTATCTGCTAGCCCATAACAGATTTAACCCCGCCAAGATGCGGATTCGAACTTACGAGCAGCCGGACGGTATGCGAACCTTTAGCCGCTACGGCGCGGCGTCTTCCTTGCTAGCATGTACAGGCATGTGTGGGCCACAATGGGTTGCGGGGTAACGAAGGGACGGATGTCTCGGCTTCATGATCACCACAAGCTGGAGCACTGACCATGGACAAGGAGGGTGTTTTGCTATATGGCCTGAGCCGCCTGTGTGCAAGTCTGCGACTTGACTGCCAGCGTACCCACGCCTGCCGCTTCGCCGCTCGCCCATCGCAACAGGGCTTGAAGGTGATATATGACGTTGGATGAAGAATGACTTGCGCGATGAATTGGATTAAAGTGAGGAAGAGTTGCGCAATTTGTCGACCTCACTCTCTCGCCTGAGTCCATCTGAATCCAGTGGCAAGACAAGTCAAGACGACTGGAGACGAATACAGGTGCAGTGGATGACCAGGGCGCTCTACGTGCCTTGCCGTGCTCATTACGTCCCACAACGCTTTGCAGGTAAACACCGTCTTGCCCGTAGAATCATCAGTGATTTCATCCGCGCAGTCTGCCGAATCCTGTCTTCATATGCTGGGTAGGCATACCCTAGTTCACCGCTTGGTTTGACACCAAGTCGGCTACCCACGCCTGGTTTAGCCAGCCTCTCACATCTGTTGCCCGGGGGTGGCCGCTGTCGCATGCTGACAACTACTAGGAGCCACAGGCGTGAGCTGGGTGTCAGGCTTGGACCAGTGGGGGATGCGTCCTGAAAAGGACATGAAAGTCATCCCTACTAAAGGTGCTACCAATGCCTGACACCCCATACCACCCTCACATTACCCATAGAACGGCTTCAAATGTCGGTTCTACATTATCCACAGTACGGCCTCAAATGTCGGTTCTATACTACCCTCAGAACGGCCCCAACGGTCAGTTCTATATTACCCACAGAACTGCCTCAAATGTCAGTTCTACATTACCTACAGAACGGCCCCAACGGTCGGTTCTACATTACCCACAGAACGGCACCAACGGTCGGTTCTACATCACCCACAGAACGGCACCAACGGACTGTTCTACATTACCCACAGAACGGCACCAACGGTCGGTTCTACATTACCCACAGAACGGCACCAACGGACGGTTCTACATTCGGTTCTACATTACCCACAGAACAGCCCAAACGGTTGGTTCTACATTACCCACAGAACGGCACCAACGGACGGTTCTACATTCGGTTCTACATTACCCACAGAACAGCCCAAACGGTCGGTTCTACATTACCCACAGAACGGCACCAACGGTAGGTTCTACATGACGCACAGAACTGCACCAATGGTCGGCGAGAGATGGAGTTGCTCTGTGTTTGCATATGTCGAGGAGTTGCAGCACAACCTACTCCTGCAAGCCACATCGCCATCTGTAACTGCCCCAGTTTTATCGTCGGCGAAACGAGAATAACAAACAACATGGTGTCATCAGTTCGTCTGGTTATCTCGTCAATCGACCTGGAATGCTGTAGAAGTGGGTCTATCTATCAGACTCTCTCTCTCTCTCTCTCTCTCTCTCTCTCTCTCTCTCTCTCTCTCTCTCTAGGCCTCTTTATCAGACTCTCTCTCTCTAGGCCTATCTATCAGACTCTCTCTTTCTCTCTCTCTCTCTACACCTCTCTAGCAGACTCTCTCTCAGTCTTTCTCTCTCGCCCCATAGTTCTCACTATTGTAGACGTTTCCTCTCGCCCGTTTCGAATTTCTTGTTCATATAATCTCTCTCTCTCGCCCGCTCGTATATTCTTTCTCTCACTCTACGTCCATCTCTCTCTCTCTCTCTCTCTCTCTCTCTCTCTCTCTCTCTCTCTTTCTCTCGAGTACTCTCTACCACACCCTCTATGTATCTCTCGCCCTTTCATAAACTCTTTCTCTCCTTCTACCCCCTCTTTCTCTTTCTCTCTCGTGTACTCTCTCTCTCTTTCTCTCTCGTGTACTCTTTCTCTCTCTCGCCCTCTAGATTTCAAGCTTATTTACTCTATTACTACCTCTCTCGTAAACTCTGTCACTCATGCTCTCTCTGTTTCACTGGGTCAACCGCTAGTTCTCTCTCTCTCTCTCTCTCTCTCATCTCTCTCTATCACCTCTCTCACACTCTCCCCTCTCCCTCATCTCTCTCACACCACTCTCTCTCATCTCCCTCTCCCTCTCTCTCTCTCTCGTGGACACATCCTCAGCCCGAGCCTGCGACGATCTCAATTCGCTAGCATGAACGAGAGCCACCTGACACGGGCGTCTGAAAGCTAAATCCGGTTCACAGATTGTTTTCAATGTTTGCCAGCCAGACCTTGACATTTAGCCATCCCCTTCCGGTTCAAACCGTCAGTGCGGTGATATTTTTCCCCACGCCAATCACATCCACAAACCCAAACCCATAACCCACTGTTATTTATTGCTTTCAAACGAGCTCTTCACCCAAAGAAAACTCCTCCTTTGTGGCAGGACGATGTCCGTGGACAAAGAGTGATTCCCGAGTTAATATATTTTATGTTGGATTCAGGCTAAAAATGATTCCACTCATTCCAAGCTTCTTGTAATCGTGATAGGAATGATCGGGAATCCAGTTGCCAAATGCGGTTTTAATTTCCCGGCTGTAATTATTGGATTGTTAACAGTCCCCTGATGAGCGGCTTAAATTCTCCCTCTTCTTCATGAGCATCTTCTTCTGCTTATTCTTTCTCCTCTGTCTTTTCTTCCTCGACTTATTATTATTATTATTATTATTATTATTATTATTATTATTATTATTATTATTATTATTATTGTTGTTACCGGTCTCCCTGGTGGAGGGATTTAATAGCTTTCTCCGTAACCCCGAATACTCTCGTGGTTGACGTGAGCGCACGAGAATTGGAAGTGGTTCGAGTCGCGCCAGTGACTTATGTGAGTATGGAGCCGGTCGCTCAGAAAGTCGTGGCGTGCTGATGAGCGTAATCTAGCCTAGGAATCAACGTACAGCTGAAAGATGCTGGTGTTGACCGCTATATCCTGAAACAGGATGAAAACGCGGAAAAAAATATTATTATTATTATTATTATTATTATTATTATTATTATTATTACTATTATTATTAATCCTCCTGCTCCGCTTCTTTTTCCTCCTTCTAGTCATTCTCCTCCTCCTTTAGTTTATCTCCTCTTCTTCTTCTTTCTCGTCCTTCTTCTTCGTCGTCGTCTTATTATTATAATTTTTTTTCCCGATCCTCTTCGTTCTCCTCCTCTTTTTCCTCCTCCTCTTGCTACCTCTCCTCCTCCTCCTCTTCTTCTTCTTGGTTCAAGAACATGGTTCGCTGTAGTACTTGCTCTTTCTAGCATACATTTAAATATATGCATACTTTCGGTAGTTCCCCCCCCCCCACCCCACCCCAACCCCCATGCCTACAGCCTAGTGCAAATTTACCCCCACAACAACGATTTGAGCTGGAAAAACATAATATAAATTAATAGAAAGTACGCATAAGAATAATATAAAATCAATGCCCAAGCAAACCGCTGCATTACAAACGCATGTTGGTGTATATTTCTGGCCATCTTTGTGCTAGTTGCCAAGATGCTAGGGTAGGGATGTGACCTGGAGGTACTACTGTTGACTGTCATCCGTTTAACACATGAGCTTGATTGTAGAGAATGTGGTAGATGCAGAATGGAACGGGCTACGACAAACCTACGGCGGCAGCTGGTAGAACTGTTAAACCCGAAGGATACACATGACATACACCCTCGCAGCAGACTGAGGCACATACAGACAACAGCTGTCACATGCTCCTCCACCTCTCCACTGCGGGACGAGTATGTCGTGGTCTCTAATACCTTCTACGCAGTCCATTGCATGACCTATTTTTGTCATAATCTATTCTCTTTCTGGGAGTCGCCGTGGCGAAGTGGTCAAGTCGTCTGATTCGGACACCGAAGGATGTGGGATCGATTCCTGGCCGCATCCTTCGGTTCACGAGTGAAATTTTTCGGAGACTCTTCTGGATCGTCGCTAGAGCTTCGGAGTTCGTGCTTTGTGCGACGCTTTCCGCGCTGCGGAAAGAGACCGAGCCATATGGGATAACACCCGGTGCAATGAAGTCGACCATGTCAACTTTTAAGCAACTTTGTATTCTCGATCTGTCACTACCTGGTACAATATCACCATTTATATAGAGCTTCTGACTATCGCTGATCTTCACACACCTCACATATTGGAACTTTTCCATCGCCCAATCTGGTTCACACTTACACTCACACGTTCTTACAATAGTGGTATCAAATTACTCGAAAATAATCTTAGATGTGGGACGTCGGTTGATAGTGTCGAGTTGAAATGACTGTGTGTCGTTGTAAAAATATCGCTGGTCTAATGTTCATGTAACGAAGCGGCGACCGATTTGGCAGCAGACCGTATCAAGCTGGGGTTTTAACGTGTTGGTATGTTGGTACTACCCGCGGGTAATTAGAGCACGTGACTTTGGATGAAATATATGTAGAGGAAGTAAACCTACCCGTGGGTAGTGAGAGCACAAACCCTGGATGGAATCTGTCTAGAAGAAGTAAACCTACCCGTGGGTAGTGAGAGCACAAACCCTGGGTGGAATCTGTCTAGAAGAAGTAAACCTACCCGTGGGTAGTGAGAGCACAAACCCTGGGTGGAATCTGTCTAGAAGAAGTAAACCTACCCGTGGGTAGTGAGAGCACAAACCCTGGATGGAATCTGTCTAGAAGAAGTAAACCTACCCGTGGGTAGTGAGAGCACAAACCCTGGATGGAATCTGTCTAGAAGAAGTAAACCTACCCGTGGGTAGTGAGAGCACAAACCCTGGATGGAATCTGTCTAGAAGAAGTAAACCTACCCGTGGGTAGTGAGAGCACAAACCCTGGATGGAATCTGTCTAGAAGAAGTAAACCTACCCGTGGGTAGTGAGAGCACAAACCCTGGATGGAATCTGTCTAGAAGAAGTAAACCTACCCGTGGGTAGTGAGAGCACAAACCCTGGATGGAATCTGTCTAGAAGAAGTAAACCTACCCGTGGGTAGTGAGAGCACAAACCCTGGATGGAATCTGTCTAGAAGAAGTAAACCTACCCGTGGGTAGTGAGAGCACAAACCCTGGATGGAATCTGTCTAGAAGAAGTAAACCTACCCGTGGGTAGTGAGAGCACAAACCCTGGATGGAATCTGTCTAGAAGAAGTAAACCTACCCGTGGGTAGTGAGAGCACAAACCCTGGATGGAATCTGTCTAGAAGAAGTAAACCTACCCGTGGGTAGTGAGAGCACAAACCCTGGATGGAATCTGTCTAGAAGAAGTAAACCTACCCGTGGGTAGTGAGAGCACAAACCCTGGATGGAATCTGTCTAGAAGAAGTAAACCTACCCGTGGGTAGTGAGAGCACAAACCCTGGATGGAATCTGTCTAGAAGAAGTAAACCTACCCGCGGGTAGTGAGAGCACAAACCCTGGGTGGAATCTGTCTAGAAGAAGTAAACCTACCCGTGGGTAGTGAGAGCACAAACCCTGGATGGAATCTGTCTAGAAGAAGTAAACCTACCCGTGGGTAGTGAGAGCACAAACCCTGGATGGAATCTGTCTAGAAGAAGTAAACCTACCCGTGGGTAGTGAGAGCACAAACCCTGGGTGGAATCTGTCTAGAAGAAGTAAACCTACCCGTGGGTAGTGAGAGCACAAACCCTGGGTGGAATCTGTCTAGAAGAAGTAAACCTACCCGTGGGTAGTGAGAGCACAAACCCTGGATGGAATCTGTCTAGAAGAAGTAAACCTACCCGTGGGTAGTGAGAGCACAAACCCTGGATGGAATCTGTCTAGAAGAAGTAAACCTACCCGTGGGTAGTGAGAGCACAAACCCTGGATGGAATCTGTCTAGAAGAAGTAAACCTACCCGTGGGTAGTGAGAGCACAAACCCTGGGTGGAATCTGTCTAGAAGAAGTAAACCTACCCGTGGGTAGTGAGAGCACAAACCCTGGGTGGAATCTGTCTAGAAGAAGTAAACCTACCCGTGGGTAGTGAGAGCACAAACCCTGGGTGGAATCTGTCTAGAAGAAGTAAACCTACCCGTGGGTAGTGAGAGCACAAACCCTGGATGGAATCTGTCTAGAAGAAGTAAACCTACCCGTGGGTAGTGAGAGCACAAACCCTGGATGGAATCTGTCTAGAAGAAGTAAACCTACCCGTGGGTAGTGAGAGCACAAACCCTGGGTGGAATCTGTCTACAAGAAGTAAACCTACCCGTGGGTAGTGAGAGCACAAACCCTGGATGGAATCTGTCTAGAAGAAGTAAACCTACCCGTGGGTAGTGAGAGCACAAACCCTGGGTGGAATCTGTCTAGAAGAAGTAAACCTACCCGTGGGTAGTGAGAGCACAAACCCTGGATGGAATCTGTCTAGAAGAAGTAAACCTACCCGTGGGTAGTGAGAGCACAAACCCTGGATGGAATCTGTCTAGAAGAAGTAAACCTACCCGTGGGTAGTGAGAGCACAAACCCTGGATGGAATCTGTCTAGAAGAAGTAAACCTACCCGTGGGTAGTGAGAGCACAAACCCTGGGTGGAATCTGTCTAGAAGAAGTAAACCTACCCGTGGGTAGTGAGAGCACAAACCCTGGATGGAATCTGTCTAGAAGAAGTAAACCTACCCGTGAGTAGTGAGAGCACAAACCCTGGGTGGAATCTGTCTAGAAGAAGTAAACCTACCCGTGGGTAGTGAGAGCACAAACCCTGGATGGAATCTGTCTAGAAGAAGTAAACCTACCCGTGGGTAGTGAGAGCACAAATCCTGGGTGGAATCTGTCTAGAAGAAGTAAACCTACCCGTGGGCAGTGAGAGCACAAACCCTGGGTGGAATCTGTCTAGAAGAAGTAAACCTACCCGTGGGTAGTGAGAGCACAAACCCTGGGTGGAATCTGTCTAGAAGAAGTAAACCTATCCGCGGGGAGTTCGAGAACACATCTTGGATGGAATCTATCTTGGGGAAGCAAAGCTGACACAAGTGAATGCCGACGTCGGACACATCGATCTGTGATGTGCAAACCCAGGTGTGGTCCGCTGCGCTTGTAAGTTGTCACAGACAACAAAAGACATTATGTCCCAGACAAGAGGACAACAACAAATAACAGACAACAGAAACAACAGCAAACAGCAGCAATAAGAGCAGACAACACATACCAAGAGGCAACAACAGACAACATCAACAGACAACAGATAGGAACAGACAACCGGAGACAATAGACAGTAACAGCTACAACAGCAAACAACAGACAATAACCGACAGCAGCAAAAAGAGCAAACAACAGACAGCAACAGACAACAGCAAACAATAGACAGCAACAGAAAACAACAGATAGTAACAGCAACAATAGACAGCAGCAGACAATAAACAACAGCTAACAACAGACAGCAGCAACAACAGCAAACAACAACAGACAGCAGCAGACAATAACAACATTAAACAACAGACAGCAGCAAACAACAGCAAACAGCAAACAGCAGACACCAAATAACAGCAAAAAATAGCAACAACAGCAGACAACAGCCAACAGACAGCAGCAGACAACAGTAAACGGACAACAGCAGATAGCAGACAACAGACAACAGACAACAGCAGACAACTGCAACAACAGCAGACAACATCAGCAACAGACAACAAAAACACTACACAACAGCAGACAACAGCAGACAGCAACAGACAGCAGCAGGCAATAGCAACAACATGACACAACAAACAGCAAACAGCAACAAACAACAAACAACAAACAACAGACAGAAGATAACAGCAGCAATAACAGCACATAACAGCCAACAGACAGCAGCAGTAGACAACTGCAACAACAGACAACAGCAACAACAGCAGGCAACAGCCAACAGACAGTAGCTGCAAACAACTGCAACAACAGACAAATGACAACAGCAGACAACAAACAAGAGACAACGGCAGTCAACAGAAAACAACAAAATGCAACAGAAGGCAGAATTAGAGACAAAGATTGGCCGCTTGGGACAGACAGACAGGGGAAAGGGTGGGTGGGAGGAGAGGTAATTTAAGGAGGCAACCCAGGAGAGATGAATATGTCACGAGACGGTGGAAGACCTACACTCCACTTGGGGATCAAAGACAGACAAGACAGAAGAATAAAATAATGGCGTTTGCCATTACAACCTGAAACATGAGATTTAGCACCCAAAAATTCGGTGCCAGCCAAATTAGCTGTGTTTGGATTGCAGGAAATTATTTAGCAAAAATCTGCTCTATATTCCGTTATAATCTTCTAATCTATTGCCAGACTGGCCTACTAATTACAGGGGGGGGGGGGGGAATGAAGAGGGGGAAAGAAACTGGCAGTAGAAACAAGAGACAGTCCCATGTTATTGTTATTGTTGTTGCTGCTGCTGCTGCTGCTGCTGCTATTGTTGTTGTTGTTGTTGTTGTTGTTCTTGTTGTTGTTGTTGTTGTTGTTGTTGTTGTTGTTGTTGTTGTTGTTGTTGTTGTTGTTGTTGTTGTTGTTGTTGTTGTTGTTGTTGTTGTTCTGGTTGCTGCTGCCATGAACGCCGTCACGCGAAACAAGACATTAATAGATTTAATTTCCATTTTCTGTTTTAAATCTATTCTTGTTTGAGATACTAATTTCCGATCTGAAATAGATGGTTAAAATCGACCGACTGCAATATTTAGCATCTCTACGCCAGTATCTTATAAACCAGCTGCGAAACTGTTATTGTTTTTATCCGTAAACCAAACTGGTATAAAATTGTAGACATGAATCAATGTGTTAAAAGTGTGAAGTCAGTATGCGTATTTTTACACCAGCTATTTTCATACGAGTTGTCAGTCTTTTCATTTTGGGATCACAGAATCTGACTAGACGTAATACAAATATAAAGTCCTGTTACAAAATATAAGATTATAATGTTTTACCTGTTATTCCCAGATCATAAAGACCTATAAAATAATATAAGATCATAAAGTCATACCAGACATTCTCAGAACATAAAGCCCTACCGAGCGTTCTCATGTCTTAAAGTTATATTAAAAAGTAGATAATAAAGTCTTATATATCATTCTCATGTCATAAAGTCATATTTAAAAAAAAAAAAAAAAAGATCATAGAGTCCTACCTCGTATTTTTAGGTCATAAAGAGCTATGAAAACATAAGGTCATAAAGTCCTACCAGTTATTTACAGATTATCAGGTTCTACAATGTATTCTAGGATCACTAGTTGAACTAGTTGAAATTCTCAGATCATAAAGTCCTATCTGATATTCTCAGATCATAAAGTCCTATCTGATATTCTCAGATCATAAAGTCCTAGCTGATATTCTCAGATCATAAAGTCCTATCTAATATTCTCAGATCATAAAGTCCTATCTGATATTCTCAGATCATAAAGACCTATTTGATATTCTCAGATAATAAAGTCCTATCTGATATTCTCAGATCATAAAGTTCTATCTGATATTCTCAGATCATAAAGTCCTATCTGATATTCTCAGATCATAAAGTCCTATCTGATATTCTCAGATCATAAAGTCCTATCTGATGTTCTCAGATCATAAAGTCCTAGCTGATATCCGCATATCATAAAGCCTTAACTAGTATTCTCAGATAGTAAATCTCAACAAAACTGTAAGATACGTCCTACCTTGTATTCATCATCTCATCTTGCTTCTCTTGTACCTTGCGGTGTCGAGGTGAAGTATAAACTTCGTGAGAGTTCCCGAGTATGGGCTTCATATATGGACATTCCATGGACTCTGCTATTCCCTCTGTCCATCGTTTACACTTTTGGCCTCATCTTCTGGTTCCGATTGGTCTGTACATCATTGCTTGTTGTGGTATACTGTTATTTGGTAACCTAATTACATGGCCAAACCATTTGACTTGCTGCCTTCTAATAAAATCTAGCGCTACTATAACCCCCACGTCAGTCCCGATTTCTTCATTTCTGATTTTCTCTCTTCTTAATACATTTAGTATTCTTAGCAGGAATCTCATTTCTGTTGTTGTGATTTTTCTTTTCTCTTTTTCTGTCATTGTCCAGGTTTGGCATTGGTAGCATAGAGTTGGCAGTATGATTGTGTTGTGGAGTGTTTCGCTTAGTATCTACGTATTCGTTCTTTAGTATTGGTGCCATCTGTTCAATGAATTGATGTGTCTTTTTGCATCTATTCTCGATCTCGTCTCTTGATTTGGTATTTGCTGATATTATACTTCCTAAGCACTTGAAGCTCTTTACTTGTTTTAGGGGATGTTCTTTAAGATGAATCTTCGTTGTTGTTGTTGTTGTTGTTGTTGTTGTTGTTGTTGTTGTTGTTCTTCTTCTTCTTCTTCTTCTTCTTCTTCTTCTTCTTCTTCTTCTTCTTCTTCTTCTTCTTCTTCTTCTTCTTCTTCTTCTTCTTCTTCTTCTTCTTCTTCTTTGGTTATTGCCATTTCATCTGTTTTACTGCCCGGTATTAACAAGCCACAAAGACATATGAAAATATTAGGCCATAAAGTCCTATCTAGTATTATCAGATCATAAAGTGCAATAAAAATGGTAGACGACAAAGTCCTAACTGTTATTTTCAGATCATAAAGTTAGTTAGTTAGTTAGTTAGTCGACAGATCATCCTCATTGCACATCGAACCATTCAGTCCATAAGTGCTCGGAACCCCTCCTCAGCAAATCCCGCAGCGTGTAGCGG
This sequence comes from Cepaea hortensis, assembly GCA_963921405.1. Lineage (NCBI taxonomy): Eukaryota > Metazoa > Mollusca > Gastropoda > Stylommatophora > Helicidae > Cepaea > Cepaea hortensis. The sequence goes on from OY992885.1 coordinate 113,267,692, forward strand.
CTAACGACGCCAGTTCTGTGTTGGTTTATCAATCTTCTTTGGCTTCCTGCGTAGTGTTCTTGTTTGGCCACACCTCTTTTAATTTGCTGCTCTCGCAGTCTGGCCATTGTTGTAGATTCACAGTCATCACTTGGTTCTCGCAAAAGTCTTGCTTCTCGTAGAGCATTCAGAATGTCGGCCTGGTCCATGGCGCGTCCGCCCTCCACAGTAGCCTCACCTGGTTACCTCATAAAGTCATACCATCTATTCATAATCCCACATATAGCGCTCGAAACACAGCTGCAGAAAATTTTGAAGCAGCCCGCATTGCGTTGGTTTCCATACAAAGGTATAGGTACCGGTCTTTCAGAAAGCAATGTCAGACTACTGAGCGGAATCTTGCCAAGGGATCACAGTCAAAACATGCTGCGGTTGACTGCAACACCCTATAAAGGATGTGCAACTTTTAAAACAAAAAAGTCATAATAGTTATTCTTAGATCATCAGGTTCTACAATGCAGTCTCAGATCATACAGTGCTACCAGATATTCTCATATCATAGTGTCCTGTCAGTTATTATCAGATCATACAGTGCTGTCAGTTATTCTCAGATCATAAAGTAGTATCAGTTATTCTCAAATCATAAAGTCATGTCAGTTATTCTCAACTCATAAAGTCCTATCAGTTATTCTCAGATCATAAAATCCTATCAGTCATTATCAGATATCAGCTCCTACAATGTATTCTCAGATCATAAAGTCCTATCATTTATTCTCATATCTTACCATTACATTGGCACCTTGCCGTTTTGACAGACGAAAGTTTGTGCTTTAAAAAGGCATAATAACGTTCACCTAAGGCGGTAGCGAGTGTGACTGATAAGGCCAATTGACGCTGTAAATGTCCGTTCACAGTGGGTGCATCTGAACACGTGGTCATTTCCACCATCAAGCCCCATCTTACGTCTCATACGCTCGGTGTGTGACTTATCTGCAATAATTTTCTCCTTTGTCTTTATTCCATTTCTGATATTTGCCCTCCATGCAACACGTTCAGCTGCGACTTGCTCCCAATGTGCATTATCAATGCCTGTATCAATCATGTCCCGCTTACACACATCTTTGTATCGTAGTAGAGGCCGACCCTGAGATCTCCTACCCGTCTGTAATTCACCAAAAAATATGTCCTTTGGTATTATACCATCATCCATCCTCCTAAGACCACGGCTAAAAACCTAGCTGGTCATCTAGCTGGTTATGTGTCGAAGCACACTCGTTCCTGCAGCGAGACGTCGTGGTTATTTGGAATTGACAGGTTAGAATTCAGGTCGGTAACTATAGCTTTCAAGTTTTATGTTGTCTAGTGCGTCCTCTAGTCTCTACTTCCTTCTTCTCCTTGTTTGAGCGCCAAACAATACTATGTTTATTTATTTATAAACTGTCTTAAGTTGCTTCTAAGGGTTCTCCCATTGATTTCCGGTGTATTTAAAGTCGGGTAGACACGAAAGCCCTGATCAGTGTTAAAACATCCCCTAGAAAGAGATTCAAACACACGCCGACTATGTCAGCAGGCTAGCTTATGTGCTAAGTACAGGAGTTAATTATCCCCCTTGTTGGGTATGAGATGACGGTCTATTTACAAGTCATCGATACGCGTTTCCGAATAGGGCGCCCTGCCCGGTCCTTCTTGGTTCAGGATAATGACAGGAGACTAGTCTTCAGACATGAGGTCTTCAAACCGGGCGAGATGTCTGACTAACTAACAAGCCGGCTGTCCAATTAACCATGGCTGGGACAAAGTGTCCAGCCTTTCTTTTGTTGTTCTTAGATTCGTCTGCCTTCTCTGTGTGAGGGAAGGGTTGAGATTTGTTTGTCTTCTCTATGTAAGGGAAGCGCTGAGATTTATCTCTTCTCTTTGTGAGAGAAGTGTTGAGATGTGTCTGTATTTTCTTGTGAGAGATAAGTTGGGACGTGTCTGTCTTCTCTGTGTGAAGGAAACGTTGAGATTGTCTGATTTTCTGTGTGTTAGGGAAGAGTTGAGATTTGTTTGTCTTCACTGTGTGAGGGGAGCGTTGAGAATTGTGTGTCTTCTCTGCATGAAGATGAGCTATTCCAAAATCAACCACCGATTGGCTGGTAAAAGTTTAAACAAATTGGCAATAACATCTAAATACATAAGAAGTTACATACATCACTGCTTTATTTGTCCACATAGTCACAACTTAAATTCTGGCACTTGTCGTACCGTGGCACCAGATTTTGTAACCCCTCGTCAAGGAACTGCGCCGTCAGGGTACTTAGCGGTTGTTGACTTCATATATGAGCTCCTGTGGTGTCGAACCGTTGGGTAGCCAGTCAGACCTTCATCTTGCCAAAGAGATGATAATCGCTTGGTGCCAACTCTGGGCTGTAAGGGGTGTAGTTGAAAAATTTTCCACTTAAACTGCTCAAGTAAAGCCTTTGTGCGAGCAGCAGTGTGGGGCCTCGCGTTGTCGTGTAGGGTAATGACACCACTGGTGAGCATTCTGCGCCTTTTGTTCTGGATCGACCAACGAAACTTCTTCAGTGTTCCACAATAAACTTCTGACTTTATTGTGCTCCTTAGTGTCATGAATTCTGTCAACAAAATGCGCTTGCGGTCGGAGAACACTGTAACCATAAGTTTTCGTGCTTATTTGGACAATGAGTATGCACCCACTGTTTTGACTTTTCCTTCGTCCCTGCATTCACGAAGTGAACCTATGTCTCGTCCCCAGTCACTATTTTGTCGAAAAATGCATTCACACTCTTCCCAATAATGCAGAAGAAACGCCAAAGCTGAGCCCATTCTTTATGAAATGGTATGGGTGCCGGTCGTTCAGAAAGCAATGGCAAACTACTGAACGTAAACTTGCCTAGAGATCACAACAGCAAAAATGCTGGGTTTTTTGTTTTTTGTTTTTTTGTGTGTGCTCTCGCTCGCTTTGAACTCAAGCATAGTCCCTACACACTATTTATAGCAGTGATGGACGGAATTTTGTGTGTGGCTTAGCTTTCCCTATTAACGGCGTCCCTCGCCATCAGACGAGCCCACTCCGACTTCAGAGGTGCTTGTAATTTACGACTTGGATCACCCAGGAAATACTCGAAATTATGAGAGACAGAGATAAAGCACATAAAAAGCGGGATCTCAGCGCATACCGTACTCTTAGAAACAAAGTCCAATATACCATACGAAGGGAAAAGAAAAATTACTTTAAGAACTTAGTAATGGATAAAACAAATAGTAAGGATATATGGAAGGCAATTAACACCTTGACAAACAAGTATAACTTCCGAAATTCTTTACCATCAAATCATATTACATGCGACCAATTCAGTAATTTTTTTCAAACTGACATAGACCAGTTGAAGGCTTCAATACCTAATTCTCCTTGCAACTTATCTTTACTGTCATCGTTTTGCGAGAATAGATGCTCCGGCGATATTCTTTCCGACATACCGCTAATGACAATCACTGAGGTATTCACTTACCTCAGTAACCTAAAAAACTCAACCTCATCTGGGTTAGATGGAATCAGCAACCGGATTCTCCGTTGTGCTGCGCCAGTGATCTGTATATCACTAACCTATGTATATAATCAGTGTCTCACCAAAGGCCACTTTCCATCAGCTCTCAAAATCGCTAAAGTGTACCCTCTTCTTAAATCTGGTTCATTGGACAATGATCTCCCGAACAATTACAAACCCATTTCCTTACTATCATCACTATCTAAGCCACTAGAAAAACACATCCATAAAGTAACATTACAGTATTTAGTTCGCAACAAGCTTATTGTTGACAACCAATCAGGATTTCGACCAAAATATTCTTGCCATACGGCCCTAACAAACATGATAGAAAATTGGCACCAGAATATAAACAACAACAGTCTATGTGGAACTGTGTTTATTGATTTCAAGAAAGCATTTGATATGATAGACCAGTGTTTCCCAACGTGGGGCCCACGCCCCACAGGGGGGCAATATGACTGTTAAGGGGGGCAATTCGAAAATGGAAGAAATCGGCTGAATATAACATAACGGGGAGACTTGAGACTGAAGTTAACTAAATTGGAACCTGACATAAGATCTCTTTGCAGCAAGCATCAAGCGCAAGGATCTCACTAAATTAAAATAATAAATAATTACTAATAATTAAAATAATATAGAAAAATCTTTCATTAAAATTATTTTGTACTTGAATTTCAGTTCTCCATTATATGTTTTGAAAATTTACTTACTGTGTTTGCTCAATAATTACCTAGTGATTTCTTCCTAAAACCTATCATTCAAGTTTCTTTAGTGAACATTTCAATTTTTGAATATTAAAAATAATGTATATGTTGAGGGGGGGGGGCATGGGGCGGGGGAGGGGGGCAATATGAATTTTAGAAAGGCTTAAGTGGGGCATGGTACAAAAAAGGTTGGGAAACACTGTGATAGACCATGTTATTTTAATTAAAAAACTTGAGACAATGAAAATTGGCCCTAATGTAGTCACTCTAATATCATCTTTTCTATCAAACAGAAAGCAAGTAGTATCACATAATAAATGTCTGTCTCATACCACTACCTTCAATATTGGAGTACCGCAAGGCTCTATTCTTGGCCCTCTATTGTTTGCCATATATATTAACGATCTACCTTTACATCTTTCGTCGTCCTGCGATCTATTTGCAGACGACTGTACAGTGTACACAAATGCTGAAAACTGTATTTTATTGGAGTCGTCTTTACAACAAGAATTAAATAATGTAGTTAGGTGGAGCTATTCAAACCGTATGCAAATTAACATCACTAAAACAAAATCAATGTTACTAACAACCAGACAAAGACTTCAAACTCTTAGCACACACACATCACTTCAACTTCACATCGATAACATGCCAGTAGAAAGTGTAATTGAGCACAAAACATTAGGCATAATCATTGATAGAAACCTAAACTTTAATTCCCACGTTCAAGCGCTTATTAAACAAACAGCGAAAAAGGTCTACCAACTCGCCAAAATTAAAAACTTCCTTGATGAGGACACAAGGAAACTATTCTATACTTCTCATATACAGACACACTTTGACTACTGCTCTACAATCTGGGACGGTTGTTCTAATTCAAACACCAAGCGACTTTACTCACTCCAGAAACGGGCCATGAGTCTAATTTATAACAAACATTTATCTGACAATCCTAGCCTGTATAAACGCCTTCAGTTACTACCACTCCGCAAACGCCTGCTTTTCAATCAAGCTAAACTAATTCACAAAATCCTGCATCGGAATGCCCCAAATTACCTTTGGCCATTGTTTAAATATAATGCTAGACACAGTAAACGTTTAAATATATTACACATTCCGAAGCCTAGGATTGACTTATACAAAACAAGCTTAACGTACTCCGCAGCTCAGCTGTGGAACAATCTTCCACAAGAAATTCAAAGACATCACCAATCCCTTTTCATATAATCGCAAATTACTCGAACACTATCTCAGTACGGATTATCTTCCCCCTTAATAATAGAGATAATAATAATAATAACAAAACCCTAGTATAACAGCCAGTCCCCTTTTTGTAGGCCAGTATATTCCACATGGCTAATAACAAGTGTCAGACCATTATCTAATTTTACTGTGTCGTGTAGTTTTGATGTTCGCATTTTGCCCATGCCTTTATAATGCATATCTTTTATATTGTTGCTGTTCTCTGTTAGCCTTGAATGATGTGTGAATGAAATAATGTATGAAAGAGAGTGATAGAAGGGCAGAATGTTAGACGGGCCTGCGTGCCCAATTCTTAACCCTTTGAAAATAAAGTTTGTTCGTTCGTTCGTTCGTTCGTCCCCAAGTCAAGGACGACAGGTCAATATTTTAGTCCAGCTGTCCGGTGTTGGGGTTGAACCGCTAACCTCGGTATCAGCACACCGGATGTTTAAGAACACGCGTTCTTATCCATTCGGCCATGCTGCTGGTTTTGATTGCAACGTCCTGTAAAAGATATGCAACTAAGTTTTATTTTGGGTGGACATTTTGAATGAGCTCATCTGTCACACGTGAATGTCATTCTTGTCCACCCTCATTATGCACATATTTACGCCCACCTTTGAATGTCCTGCACCAATCCCTCACAGAACTGTCACTCATAACATTATTACCGTAAATACGACACATTTTTATTATTAATGTCGGCCGCATTTTGACCTTAAGAATGAAGAAAACGAATTACACCACTAATTTTACAGCTTGCGGAAAAGACAATAACAGTGTCCAGTTTATTCGTTGGGAATTCGTGAACCACTGAACAAATGCGACTGTAGGTTGATGTGTAGTGAGCTAAAATACTACTGAATGATGCAAACAATCAACGGTATCGCTATGACAACCGGTTTATTTTTAAAAGCCAAACGGTGGTTGATTTTGTAATAATTGCAGTAACCAAAGAACAAACCATTCTTAGGGAAATATGCATGTCTAACATCCAGCACCGGACTATGAGGTGACCACCAGGCATAACTGGTCAGTAGCCCTAAACGGCCCCCGCTGTGACGAAGGGGTTTCGGGCTCAATTCGCAATCTCGCTTACCGCGTTCGAAACACAGCCTCGGACGATTTGGAAGTAGACCGCTTTGCATTTGCTTCATACAGGTATGCGCGACGCTCCTTTACAAAGCAGTGGCAAACTACTGAACGTAAACTTGCCAAGAAATCACAGCCACAGATTGTTGGGGTTGACTGCGACGTCATGTAAAAGATATGGAACTTTTTTGTAAAGCACTTTACGGTTGCCAAACATGCAAAACGAGATGACAAATACAGTGTTTGAGATATGATATTATGTCATGAAGCAAACAGTCAACGGCACCACACGGCACTCGTGGCTGATGTGGCTGGTATCATAGCAATCGACATTATATCCCCAGTCACTGCCTGGTACAGATTATAGGCTGCCTCGACCTGGGAGACCTGGTCAATTTGTAAAATTCGAAATCACCCTGATGCGAATCAAACCCAAGACAAACGGACCAGCAGACGAGAGTCCAGCCAGTACACCCAGTGGTTCACTGGGAGAGAACATGTACACAGAGAAGGTTCCTGGTCACAATATGATCATGGAGGGATGGTACTCGGCAGTCAATATCCAGGATAGGTCACAGAGAAGGTTTCTGGCCCTGGTTACAATATGATCATGGAGGGATGGTACTCGACAGGCAATATCCAGGATAGGTCACAGAGAAGGTTTCTGGCCCTGGTTACAATATGATCATGGAGGGATGGTACTCGACAGGCAATATCCAGGATAGGACAGAGAGAAGGTTTTCTGGTCCTGGTTTCAATAAGATCATGGAGGAATGGTACTAGACAGGGAATATTCAGGATAGGACAGAGAGAAGGTTTACTGGCCCTGGTCACAATATGATCATGGAGGGATGGTACTCGGCAGTCAATATCCAGGATAGGTCACAGAGAAGGTTTTCTAGCCCTGGTCACAATATGATCATGGAAGGATGGTACTCGACAGGCAATATCCAGGATAGGACAGAGAGAAGGTTTTCTGGTCCTGGTTTCAATAAGATCATGGAGGGATGGTACTCGACAGGCAATATCCAGGATAGGACACAGAGAAGGTTTTATGACCCTGGTCACAATATAATCATGGAGGGATGGTACTCGGCAGTCAATATCCAGGATAGGACCGAGAGAAGGTTTTCTGGTCCTGGTTTCAATAAGATCATGGAGGGATGGTACTCGGCAGTCAATATCCAGGATAGGACAGAGAGAAGGTTTTCTGGTCCTGGTTTCAATATGATCATGGAGGGATGGTACTCGACGGGCAATATCCAGGATAGGACACAGAGAAGACATCACAGACACGACCACCTTACACAACAAGCAAGGACATTGGGACACTGATTTATGATGAGCTGGAAGGAGTTGAGAATAAATGGGCACTGGGAAGGAGATGGTCTACTTGAAGACAAGTCCTACGACTGACTAGTATGATGATGATGATGACGACGATGACAGGGGACAATGAAAGCCATGATCAGTCGAATTCAACTTCTTACTTGGGTAGACTGACATGATGATGCGAATAGGAAACCGCAAAGGAATATGATCAGACGACTTCAACATAGGTCAACGTGGCAGAATGGACAAGTGCTCTCCCTCTTAAACTTTCGGTGTGCTGATGCCGAGGTATTGGGTTCAACTTCTACACCGGTCAGTTGGACTAAAATGTTGACTTCTCGTCCTTGACTTTGGGACGTAAATTACAAGTACCTCAGTAGTCGGAGTGGTTCGCCTGATTGCGAGGAACACTGGTAATAGGGAAAGTTAATCTACTTGCGAAATTCAGGCCAGTACATTAAAGGTAGTAGCAAGTGTATGGACTACGCTTGAGTTCAAAGCGAGAGGCCCCCCCTAAAAAAAATACGATGATGATGAGAAGGGTGATGAGGATTTACATGATGATGATGATGATGATGATGATGATGATGATGATGATGATGATGATGATGATGATGATGATGATGATGAATACGATGATGATGATGATGATGATGAGGCTGATGATGATTATGATGAATACGATGATGATGATGATGAGGAGGAGGAGGAGGAGAAGGAGGAGGAGGAGGAGAAGGAGGAGGAGGTGGAGGAGGATGACGATGTGCCTCTGTCTTGTGATGTTTGCGATGAATAATTCATGGGGCTGCTTCACATACACACACCAGAGTTCTGATCACGAAATGTGACAAACTTCACCGACACAATGTGACAACGTCAGCTATCGGACTTTTTAGGCTGCTGTGACGGACACTAGAAGTGCCAGCTTCGTTAGATGGCATGCAAGTGCTACCGGCTCAGTGATAATCTCATTTCATTTCATTTCCGCTTCACGGACCAAAGACATCTTGAAATTATATTCTGTTTGTTCAGGCGGGCGGGCGGATAGATAGGTAGACAGATAGACAGATAGGTCTTCACATAATGAAGGCCGTGATATAACCTGGGTGTAGGGGTGGAGAGTCTACACGTTCCGTCCGCATTTACTTCTCACATAATTCCCAGAAAACTCTGGAAATGATTAATGTCCATTATATAACGGCGGTTCAACCACAGATCCATGATGGTCGACAACAAGGGATCTTACTACAAATGGGGGTAGAACCCGGACCACTGATTCGATCATCAAGAGCACTGACCATTATGCCATTAATGACTGTAGATTTTTTTTTTTTTTTTTTTTTTTTTGCATATCCCTTACAGGACTTTGCAGTCAAAATCAGCATTTTTCATCTGTTGTTGATGTACTACGCTAGATCACGTTCAGTAGTTTGCCATTGCTTTCTGAGCGACCGACTCACATACCCCTCAAGTTGCCAACACGGCGAGAACCGCTACCGATTCTCGCGCAGGTTACGTCACTCTCGAGAATATACGGGATTAAGGAGACAGACGTTAACTCCTAGGCGGGGGAGAGCGGAGTCTGTAGATTATCTACAGTTTAAAGTTTGTCAGAGCAGCGGCAAATAACAGCCTATTCTTGCCAATTTCCAGCTGTGTGTTCTGTAAAGCTGCATTACTTCTTGTTATTTTATATTGTTTACATCTCTACAGCTTTACAGCAGTTCCACTATTTCTATCGGTACTTATCTGAGTAGACTAATTATTAGATCCACAATCCCTCAGCACGGAAGACACTTCTGTTAATGTTCTACGCCCGTGCATATACTACTGGGCCAGCAAACAACTCAACAACACAAATAGCGGTGGACGGATTCTCCTAAACCTAAACAACACATCAAATTGGCAAGTAGAATGTTCTCATGTGACTCCTGAGCAGAGGTAGAGGGATTGAAAATCGCACCTTACATGTTGTGAAAAGAGAACAATTACTGACACCTTGCTATCTTGACAGACAATAGTTTGTTACATTATGCTTCAAAAATGGCATAATAACTACAACCCATGGCGGTAGCGAATATGACTGATCAGACCAATTCACTTGGCAGATGTTAATCCACAACGGATGAATGTAAACACATGGTCATTTCCACCATCACACACCATCTGACGTCTCACGCGCTCAGTTTATGACTTATTTGCAATCATTTCCTCCTTTGTCTTTATTCTATTCCTGATTGTTTCCCCCTCCACGCCACACGATCAGCGGCGACTTGCTCACAAAGTGCATTATCAATGCCTGTATCAATCATATCCAGCTTTCACACATCTTTGTATCGTAGTAGAGGCCGACCCCGAGATCTGTTACCCATCTGTAATAGAAACATAAAAGTTCTTTGGTATTCTATCATCATCCATCCCCCTAACATGTCCTTTCTACCTAAGTCTACGAAGACTGGACATGGATCAAATCGTCACACCATCCTATCTTTCTAATACTTCGGTATTTGTGATAGTATCGTGCCACTTAATGCCAAACAGAAAAAAAAAAAAAAATGAACAAATAGTCCTGACGGATGAGAAGTCTGTTGTCTCGATACTGAAGCACAGAACCAGTGCGAACTAGAACACCTAAAAGCAGCAGTCCATGGACCATGTCAGAACCCCAACGGGGTTTAAAACAATGGATTCCCTCACATTACAACATGCCTGGACATGAAATCGCCGACAGACTGGCAAAGACAGGGGAAGACAACCCCAGTCTTAGCCATATGTGAGCAGACACTCTAACCCTCGGCCATCCACACTTCATATTTGTGTGGTTATTGGCGCGGGGTCACCTTCATTGCACATGGATGCTTCGGTAAGTTCACCTAACGTTTCCTATACATGACTCAAGGAGCATCTCAGCACAGTGCACACACTCCCAACATCGGTGAGCAGCTCAGCACAGTGCACAGATTCCAAGTATCAATATGATACAGCAGAACACATGCCGTAAATATTTTAGTAGGTTAGTTAGTTGTATATTCTTTACAGGACGTCGTAGTCAACCCCAGCATTTTCTGCTGTGATATCTTGGCCAGTTTACGTTCAGTAGTTTCAATGGCTAGTATTTCAAATGTTATAATGTCGCCAAGGCAGTTCACTGTGTGGCCTACTTTCTGTCATCTTCAACTACAGTGAGGGTTTTACCACACTCTCTCTCTCACACACACACACACACACACACACACACACACACACACACACACACAGTTTTCTGCCCTTATCTCGGAAGACTATGGGTCCTACCACAGAATGAGGGAAGGGGGCGGGGGGTTGTCGGTATAACATTCTCGGCTCATTATTTCGTACCAATCAGGATTCAAACCCCGTTCACTTTAGCCACAAACAGAGTCCGCATACCTGAACCACATCACGCCCTGGACCCAAACAATTGCACGGGAAACTTTATTTTAAAAGGAAAAAAAATACACGGAACGTTCTCGATTCGCTGTCGTTCATAATCTGTATAACAGACAGATGTAAATAAAACTCCATCATTAAACTATTCCAGTTATCAAATCTGTTATCAACACGACAATCACATAATGGATCTTTGAGGCTTCGACAGTAGAAAATAAAAACCTTTCAGAAACCTGACAAGTGGTCTATTCTGGTGTCTGTGCTTCAGACGATTCCAGTTCTGTACTAAATTGCATCATTATCTTAGCAGCCATGTAAACTACTCCCTGAAGATAATGAGCTGTCTAAAAACTGAAGGAAAGGGATTTGGAAATAATAAATTATTTCAAATTGTGGATCGTTATGATTTCAAAGCTGTACGGTTTGCTTTTGTGAAGGGCGGTTTAATCACACGGCGATTTCTGAAAACAAAACAGACAGAATATGTCTGGAGGATGTATTCAGTGTTGAATGTTGGGTAAATAAACAATTACTTCAAACGCAAAGTCTTTTAATTACAATAATAACAGGCGTGGGTGTATGTGTAGAATATCAAGTTACCTTTAGGAATACTTAAGACAGGCGTAAGTCTAAAGAACATCAAGTAGTGACCTAGCATTACTTTAGACATACGTAAGTCTATAGAACCTCAAGTTGTGACCTCGCAATACTTCAGACAAAGTCTATAAACATCAAGTTGTGACCTAGCATTACTTCAATCAATCATCAATCAGGTGCCGTCTCCACAATAAAGGTTGGCTGCAGTGGATCTCCAGCACGGTCTGTCTCTCGCTTTGACTGTACATTCTGTCAGACTGATGTTCGTCCATCTCTTGATGTTATCTTCCCACTTGTACCGTTGTCTACCTCTTGCTCGCTTGCCCTCAATCTTGCCCTCCAGTATGGTTTTTATAAGAGTGTTATGTCTTTTAACGTGGCCGAAATATTTCACTTGCCTCCTTGTTATTTCTTTCATCACCTCTCTTTATTCCCAGTTTTTCTAGAACCTCTGTGTTTGATTGTTTCTGTTTTCATGAAATACGACATATTCGTCAGTATATCCACATCTCCAGGGCTTCTGTGCGACTTTCTAGTTGCTTGTTCAATGTCCAGGATTCCACGCCATACAGTAGAGTTGAATATACGTAGCATTTGACAATTCTCATTTTTAATGAGTTGGTAATCGCTCTAGGTTTTAATACTGTTTTAATGCAGTTGAATGCATTTTTGGCCAGTCCAATTCTCTTTTTGATTTCTACTCCACTTCTGCCATCATCTGTTATTACATATCCAAGATAGCAGAAACTTGTTACTTGTTCTAGTATCTCCCCTTTTACTGTGATGTTCATTGATGACCTTTCCTTTCCATTGTTAATTATCATTGTTTTTGTTTTTTTATGTTAATATGTAAGCCACATTCTGCACTGTGCTTGTTTACTTGTTCCACTAGGTCTTGTAACTCTTGCTCGCTTTCTACCAGTAACAGGGTATTGTCAGCGTATCTAAGATTGTTTATGATTCTTCCATTGATGTTAAGTCCAGTCAGTTCAACCTGTTTAAAAATTCTACCTGTATATAGGTTGAAGAGGCTTGGGGACAGTACACATCACTGCTATGCTCCTTTTTTTTTTATCTCTATGGGCGACAAATAATTATTTCCCATCTAATAGACGCCACGTGTTCCCAGTACAAGTTACTAGTAAGTCTGATTTCCTTTCCGTCGACTCCTATATCTTGATGTAATTAATTGTTCACGTATTACTCTATCGAAAGCTTTCTGACAGACGTAGTTCTATAGAACATCAAGTTGAATGTACCAATACATCAGGCAGGCGTAAGTCTATAGAACATTGCTCTATCGCCTGCACTGTATATACACTGAAATGTTTTTGCATGGTCATTATACATGCGGCAGGGGAACTAGTGAAGGATTGAGAGTGGCTAGTGTAATGAAATCAATGTCCCGCAAAGTACTTGCTACATAATGATGATAATGATGATGATGATAATGATGATGATGATGATGATGATGATGATGAGGATGATGATGAGGATGAGGAGGAGGATGAGGATGAAGATGATGCTGATGACAATGATGATGATGATGATGAGGAGGAGGAGGAGGAGGAGGAGGATGATGAGGAGGAGGAGGAGGAGGAGGAGGAGGAGGAGGAGAAAGAGGAGGAGGACGACGAGAAGGACGAGGAGGAGGACGACGAGGACGATATTGATAACTCCCATAGCTTATACTGCACCTCGGGTGTGGAGTGTTAAGCCATCACAAATTCTAGGTCACGGAATTAAGAGCTAAGACGTCAAGTTCCCCTTCTCACATTTTATTTCCAGACAAGTCTAAGAAATCTTGTAAGAAAGTCCGCCGTCCATTTTCCATAACTAGACCGACCCCTATAACCGAACAACTGGGCCAAAACACATCCTACCGTAACTGGGGGTCAAACCCAGACCACTGTTCTGGTAAGCAAGTGCTCTAACAACTACCCCACGTACGTTATCCCTGAGTTCTGCTAAGGATAATAATTTAATGGCAAATGCTTTCCACTTACATCTATTCAGTCGTTATTCGTGCGGAGACGATCCTTCTGACCGTAAAACCCAGACATTTCATGCAATTGACCAGGAGAATAGATTTAGACACAAATCTGCAAAAAGCATTAACTTAACCAGGAAACCGTTTCACAGAATAAATAAGTTTAATTTTCCTATTTGACACAATGACATTGGGTTAAGAGGCTTCACGAAGGAGTGAGGCATCAGTAAGAATTCCAGTGCCTCAAGTTTCAAGATGTGGTTTCCAAATCGTGTGAAACATAACAAATGGGATTACTTAATCTGCAAATTAGTTTAAAATGTAAGGGGGAAGTTATAATTAACCCCATCCGTACGAATAAGTTTGGCCTTAACTCATCCAATATCCTTTTGGCTTCTCTTCCAATGGAAGTGCGCCACACCCAGTTATGCACCTCAACAGTCGGTGTGCGCCACTTCGGCATGAATCTGTGAGAGGCCTGCTTCCTCTAGACAGATTCCATCCAAGACCACAGGCTCTATCTACCCGTGGTATTCAGTGTTTGTGAAGATTTCAGTTTCGCCATTGTTCACTGTGATTTTTGGTTGACAAAGTCTTGTCTGTTCTCATGGACCTCAATGGCTCGATTAAGTCATCTAATGGGGTCGTGGATGTTAGGTGCCGTGGACCTCAATGGCTCGATTAAGTCATATAATGGGGACAATCGTGGATGTTAGGTGCCCTGGACTTCAATGGCTCGATTAGGTCATCTAATGGGGACAATCGTGGATGTTAGGTGCCATGGACCTCAATGGCTGGATTAAGTCATCTAACAGGAACATTCATGGATGGATGGTGTCATGGCAGAACTTCAGGAATAACTTAACACCAATGGTAACACAAAGTAATAGATTAATGTAGATTAACATCAAATATTAGTTCTAACCAGACAGTTGTCTGTTATACATTTATAAACCTATTTAAACATTCACACATACATTAAGGTATGTGCCATCTGTGGATATCTGTGTTTGCTTGTGATATTCAGTGAAAGGTTAACTTCTTCACTATATCTTTCAACTGACAACACAAACTGCTCTAAATCGACGGCATTGTTTGATTGGAGAACCGTATCATCTGCATATCTCAGCCCAGGGATCCATCATTTATGAATAGATGAAAGTCGGCATAGGTTTCATCGTTTCTGACATTTCTTGTTACACTTTTGTAAGAGGGGGCTTCAAATGAAAACCGTAAAATTGTGATATAAATTACAATAGCCATGACATTGTCTTGTAACCTGTCAATATTGTTGTTAAGGATGTCAAGAGTGTTAAGCACGTGACATCAAGATGCAGGCGCACGTGGTGACGTCATAAGTACATTTCATAAATGGTCGCCCCACTTTTGACATGTACCAAAGAGGAGCAGCTTTCTTTCATCTTTTTTGTTTTGTTTTTGGGATCATTTAAAGGGCGAACCCTTTGAAATTCATCGGCGAATGAAAGTCCAGTATGATGATCCATCACCGTCAGGCCAGCAAGTGTATGAGTGGAGTAGGAAGTTTCAAAACGGCGTGACTTCTGTGACGGACTGCTGACGACCTGGTCAGGCACACCGCGTTGTGACCAAAACAAATTAATTTCTACAGAAATCCAAGCATTTTATCGGCGCTGGAGGACTTACATTGAACACAATAGTGATGAATTTGATCTTTGTTTGTTTGTTTCTTTTTTCTTTTCAGAATATATTCACCAAACAATCATTTAAGGCGGATATGCATTTGACCGTTGAGGCCTCTGGAGTGTTCACGCTTGTGACTACGGTTTGCATTCGCATTTTCCTCATGTTGGACTGGTAGTGCATGGTTCCGTCGCCCTGCTACCGAGTGAGTGCGTGCGCGAGTCGATAATTTCATGTGGAATGCTTTTACATCTGCCCGCGGTTGTTTCTAGCGTGTACTGCATGTTCGGAACGATGGCGGCCAGCTGTTGCTGAATTGACTGGTTTACCTTTTCGGTTCACGAGTGCATTTTTCAGGAGACTCCTGGGGGTCGTCGCTGGAGCTACGGAGTTCGTGCTTTGTGCGGCGCTTTCGGCAGGTCGCATGTACCATGCTGATAAGCGTGGGCGGTCATGTTTTGCCATCTCACTCGATCACCAGAGTCGTGGATCAGCTCCGTGTTTCTGTCTCAGCCATGCCACGTAGCCAAGCCATCCAGGTATTTACTTCTTGGCCTTCCCCTTGGTCTCTTCCCTTCGATCTTGCCAGTTGTCATTAAGTTCTCCAATTCATTTCTTCTCATAACATGCCCAAACAATTTTGACTGTCTACGTCTAATGTCTTTAATCAGTTTACGATCTTCATTTGTTTCTTGTAGGACTTGTTCATTGGTTTTTCTGTCTGTTCATGGTATTCTTTGCATTTTCCTCAGAAGGCACATTTCCACAGCCATCAGATGCTTTTCAGCTTGTCTGCTAATTGTGCACGCTTCACATCCATATAAAAGTACAGGTTCTATGTAGCATCTCAACACTCTTTTTCTCGTTTCAATTGATATCTTTTTATTGGTCAGTATGATTTTTATCTTGCAAAAGGTTACCTTCGCAATGACAATTCTTGTTCTAATCTTTTCAAGGCATCTCCCATCAGATGTTATGACTGTTCCGCGATAGTTGTACCGATTCACTTGTTTAATAATATGCCCATTTACATGTATATTACATTGTGGTATTTCTTCCTTCCCAGTGACGACCATAATCTGTGTCTTCTTACAATTCAATTCTAACCCTGGTTGTTCACTGTGTGCAAACAACTGCATCTACTAAATGTTGCAGATCCTGTTCATTGTCTGCAATCAAGACTGTATCATCTGCATATCTAATGTCATTGATGCATCGTTCCCCCAATGTTGATTCCTTCCATATCTTCAATATTTGTGAAAATACTTTCACTGTACAGGGAAAACAGATCTGGAGACATTACACATCCCTGTCTCACGCCTCTCTTAATAGGCTGATTTTGACCTACTTCATTATCAACTCTTATGGCAGCTTGTTGTTTCCAATATATGTTTTTTACAAGTCTAAGGTCTTTTCCATCAATTTGTAGATCTTCAAGCATCCTTATCATGTTGACATGTCTCACTTGATCGAAAGCCTTTGTGTAGTCAATAAATCACATGTGGACATCGACGTCCAAGTGTAGAGGATAGTTAGTTGCATTCCTTTCCATGACTTTGCAATTAACCCCAGCATGTATTGGCTTTCCGCGATTTAGTAACCGATTTTATAATGAAAATAGTTAGGTATGTGTCACTGCAAGAGAGAGAGAGAGAGAGAGAGAGAGAGAGAGAGAGAGAGAGAGAGAGAGAGAGAGAGAGAGAGAGAGAGAAGAACAAACAGAGACAATGTGCACGTACCTCGAAACTCAAGCTTGGTAAACAGACATCACAGTTGGGAGATGAATCGTAAAATAACACGTAATAATTCTAAAATAACGGTAATTAGACTTTGTAATAAATCAACTTAACTACAATACAACGAATCTCACGTTTCGATCCTAGTGATTTTCTTCAGCAACAGAAAAACACATCTAAAGAACCAAATAAAACTTCTAAACAAAATGTGGTTATATAAACACAGACAAGTTTAAATAAGGGACGCTAAAGGGCGACTGCGCAAATATCAGTGTGGTTTGACTTATTTATTACAAAGTTGACTTAACATTTTAATGTTATTATTATTATTATTATTATTATTATTATTATTATTATTATTATTATTATTATTATTATTTAATGTTGCATATCCCTTGAAGGACGTTGCAGTCAACGCCAGCAATTTTCAGCTGCTGTTGATGTACTAAGCAAGTTTTTACGTTCAGTAGTTTGCCATTGTTTTCTGAACTAACCGCTCCCATACCAACACGTTATAACACAACTCGACATGGTCTGCTGGACAAATCGGTCGCGGCTGCGTTTCGAACGCCTGGTAAGCGGCTCGCGAGCCTTTGAAATTATTATTGTCATTGCTGTTGTTGTTTTTGTTGTTGTTTTCCGATTCATCTCGCCACAGTGATTTCTGTTTACGGAGTTCGTTGTCAAGTACGTACACTGTGTCTGTGCTTGTTCTCACTGTGTCTGTGCTTGTTCTACACCTTTGTGTAGTCAATAAATCACATGTGGACATCGACGTCCAAGTGTAGAGGATAGTTAGTTGCATTCCTTTCCATGACTTTGCAATTAACCCCAGCATGTATTGGCTTTCCGCGATTTAGTAACCGATTTTATAATGAAAATAGTTAGGTATGTGTCACTGCAAGAGAGAGAGAGAGAGAGAGAGAGAGAGAGAGAGAGAGAGAGAGAGAGAGAGAGAGAGAGAGAGAAGAACAAACAGAGACAATGTGCACGTACCTCGAAACTCAAGCTTGGTAAACAGACATCACAGTTGGGAGATGAATCGTAAAATAACACGTAATAATTCTAAAATAACGGTAATTAGACTTTGTAATAAATCAACTTAACTACATTATTAACTACAATATTATTATTATTATTATTATTATTATTATTATTATTATTATTATTTAATGTTGCATATCCCTTGAAGGACGTTGCAGTCAACGCCAGCAATTTTCAGCTGCTGTTGATGTACTAAGCAAGTTTTTACGTTCAGTAGTTTGCCATTGTTTTCTGAACTAACCGCTCCCATACCAACACGTTATAACACAACTCGACATGGTCTGCTGGACAAATCGGTCGCGGCTGCGTTTCGAACGCCTGGTAAGCGGCTCGCGAGCCTTTGAAATTATTATTGTCATTGCTGTTGTTGTTTTTGTTGTTGTTTTCCGATTCATCTCGCCACAGTGATTTCTGTTTACGGAGTTCGTTGTCAAGTACGTACACTGTGTCTGTGCTTGTTCTCACTGTGTCTGTGCTTGTTCTACACCTTTGTGTAGTCAATAAATCACATGTGGACATCGACGTCCAAGTGTAGAGGATAGTTAGTTGCATTCCTTTCCATGACTTTGCAATTAACCCCAGCATGTATTGGCTTTCCGCGATTTAGTAACCGATTTTATAATGAAAATAGTTAGGTATGTGTCACTGCAAGAGAGAGAGAGAGAGAGAGAGAGAGAGAGAGAGAGAGAGAGAGAGAGAGAGAGAGAGAGAGAGAGAGAGAAGAACAAACAGAGACAATGTGCACGTACCTCGAAACTCAAGCTTGGTAAACAGACATCACAGTTGGGAGATGAATCGTAAAATAACACGTAATAATTCTAAAATAACGGTAATTAGACTTTGTAATAAATCAACTTAACTACAATACAACGAATCTCACGTTTCGATCCTAGTGATTTTCTTCAGCAACAGAAAAACACATCTAAAGAACCAAATAAAACTTCTAAACAAAATGTGGTTATATAAACACAGACAAGTTTAAATAAGGGACGCTAAAGGGCGACTGCGCAAATATCAGTGTGGTTTGACTTATTTATTACAAAGTTGACTTAACATTTTAATGTTATTATTATTATTATTATTATTATTATTATTATTATTATTATTATTATTATTATTATTATTATTATTTAATGTTGCATATCCCTTGAAGGACGTTGCAGTCAACGCCAGCAATTTTCAGCTGCTGTTGATGTACTAAGCAAGTTTTTACGTTCAGTAGTTTGCCATTGTTTTCTGAACTAACCGCTCCCATACCAACACGTTATAACACAACTCGACATGGTCTGCTGGACAAATCGGTCGCGGCTGCGTTTCGAACGCCTGGTAAGCGGCTCGCGAGCCTTTGAAATTATTATTGTCATTGCTGTTGTTGTTTTTGTTGTTGTTTTCCGATTCATCTCGCCACAGTGATTTCTGTTTACGGAGTTCGTTGTCAAGTACGTACACTGTGTCTGTGCTTGTTCTCCCCCCCCCCCCTCTCTCCCCCCCCCCCCCCCGAAGATGCACACATACCACCTAACAGCTTTCATGTAGTGTTTTCATCCTCCCCTGCAGCAGCAGCAATTTCTCCACTACAAGTCATTGTTAGATCAGTACGTTGCCAATGCTTTCTGAGCGGCCGACGTCTCATAACATTGAAATCAGCGCAAAGCGTTCTACTTCCAAATCGCCCTCACCCGATTTAGAACCCCCGACTCGGTGTATTGGGGAACTGCGGAACTACGATTCTCACCATCCCGTCAGCCACACTGTCATACTGTCATTTACTGCCAATATAGTACCTTGCGGTGTATGGCAGAGGGGTCTTGAGCCTGAGGAATAAAGGCCGCCTGGCTGGTGCAGTCGCCGCGAACTGTGCAGGTTAGGGTTTTCATTTTGCCCCCGACAGAAAAAAAAAACTCCACACCTTACCGAGGATTCGAACCCGGGTCTCCCGAAGGAGAATCTGGCATTCTAGCCACTCGGTCAACGGCGTCAGCCACAGACGGTGGTTAATGGTAGAAGAGGAGAGAGTGAACATAATTTAAGATCCTCCACATGTAAAGTAGTCATTGAAACAATATTGATTTCCTAGCACGACTTCCAGGCCTCTTGTTTGCCTTGTTGACTCCCGGTGCTGGAGACACGTGACAGGTTTCACGTTTATCACTCCGTCGGTTCCTAGGTACACTCTGTCATCTTCGGTATCCTTTGGTCTTCTTGAAGCTCTTAAAGTGCCTGCTCCTTTCTGGGTACGTGATTGGTTCTGCCATTTTGACAATGTAAAACTTGGAGCGTCAAAGATAAAGATTTAAGCAGATACGACCAAAATAACAAAACAAAACAAAAAGTGAAAAGCTGAGAAAATTCAATACCATAGAGAAGTGTTATGTTCTGTTATTTGAAACGTTACTGCTCTTTATCAATTCCCTTGCGTGTTTAGTCTTCCGATGCAGCAGCCGTCTCACAGTATGTCTGCTCATTGTTCCCATGAGGAGTTGGGTATGGTGTCTCCTCTCTTGGCCTTGCAGACGACATCTTCGTGCTTGACCACTCACAAGTCGATGTTTAGTGTGAGTACATCTGCATCCAAGAGTAGGAGAGGACAGATTGAATGTAGTTATTGGTTTTTGTACGCATGCTAAATAACAAGATATTAGAACAACTAATTCTGTCTGGTAAAAAGAAAAACGGTGGATTGTCAAGTGAAAGAGTGAGAGAGGGGGGGGGGTGGGGGAGAGAGAGAGAGAGAGAGAGAGAGAGAGAGAGAGAGAGAGGAGAGAGAGAGAGAAGGGAGAGAGGAGAGAGAGTGGAGAGAGAGAGTGGAGAGAGAGAGAGAGAGAGAGAGAGAGAGAGAGTGATAAAGGACTTACAAACGAACGGGCCATTAAACCAAGGAAGGAAATTTATTTTCAAAGTGCTTATAGGGCTGACAGTCCTTCTCGTGTCGGAGTGTGGACACATTCTTCCACTGTGGTATCTCATGTAAGGCTACAGTTAACAATAATTGTACTCACAATGTAAACACGGGGGAACTATACACATTGAATCACAAATATTCCAGACAGAACTGAATATCATTATATAAGTTGTTTTTTTTTTCTTTCTTTTCTATCCCAGGCAACGCGCCATGCGTGGTTAACTATTCTCTTTGGTGTTCACGGACACGTGACTGTTCACGCTTTGGTGTTCACGGACACGTGACTGTTACACTCTTTGGTGTTCACGGACACGTGACTGTTACACTCTTTGGTGTTCATGGACACGTGACTGTTACACTTTTTGGTGTTCACGGACACGTGACTGTTCACGTTTTGGTATTCAGATACACGTGGCTGTTCATTCTTTGGTGTTCACGGACACGTGACTGTTCACGTTTTGGTATTCAGATACACGTGGCTGTTCATTCTTTGGTGTTCAGACACACGTGACTGTTACTCGTTGGTAGTCACACACACGGATAGTTCACTCTTTGGTATTCACGCACACGTAGCGGTTCACTCTTTGGTATTCACGCACACGTAGCGGTTCACTCTTTGGTATTCAGAGTCACACGTGACTGTTAACTCTTTGATTTTACGCACACATGGCTGTTCATACCAGTTACTTTCTGCCTTTGTCAACTCCTGGCACTGAAAAGGTTAAAGGCATAAAAGGGAAAGTTAAAGCTCAGAGCAGCCTTTAGTCTAGCCCAGGCGTGGGCAAACTTTTTATGCGTAGGGCCACATTGACAAATGTAAATCTACTGGGGGAGGGGTGGGGGCGGGACCGCCCCCAGAGTATATCAAGTGTTTTTTTTTTTTTTTTGTTCGCAAATCCTTTACAGGACATCGCTGTCAACATCAGCATCTTTCAGCTGACTGTTGATTTCTTGGCATGATTACGCTCAGTAGTTTGCCATTGCTTTCTGAGCGACCGGCTCACATACCCCGTAAGTTACTGACGTGGAAAGAACCGCTACCGATTCTCGCGCAAGTCATGTATAGGGGACTACGGAGAAAGTCGTGTAACGTCCGGACCAGGGAGACCGGCATCAAGAGTATAACGGTCCGAAATACTTGGAGAAGGGGGTACCCTTCTGACGATCAGAAGGGCCCTGCCGTGTTTGCTCCGCGGTGGAGTTTTTATGACCAGAATTTTACAAAACTTTAAAAAAGGAAATTAAACAAAACCTACTTCCGGTTGTGTGTGAAAATAAAATATTCGGAAAACAAGGAGTAAACTCAGAATAAATTTCAGAAATATATCAAGACTTTTTTTGTTTTGTTCGCATATCCGTTACAGGACATCGCTGTCAACATTAGCATCTTTCAGCTGATTGTTGATTTCTTGGCAAGATTACGCTCAGTAGTTTGCCATTGCTTTCTGAGCGACCGGCTCACATACCCCTAAGTTACCGACGCGAAGAGAACCACTATCGATTCTCGCGCACGTCACGTTCCTCACGAGAGTATACGGGATTACGGAGAAAGTCGTGTAACCCCTAGACCAGGTAGACCGGCTTATCAAGACTACAACAACAAATAAATTAATTTGAACATTGTCAATGCGGAAATAATTTATAACAGCACAAAACTTTTAAATTTAATATTTTCTTGCAAAATAAACCATTTTATTCACCGGAGAAATATCTGTTTTTCATAAAATCATCCTTATTAAATTTTTACATGTCAATAAATATGTTTCTATATTAAGATCGATAAATTCGCATTTTAGCATTACATTACGAAGGTCAAGTATTGTTTACAAAAAATAGAAAATTAGAAAGGATTGTTATGAAAAATGTTACAATAATCATAATGGTACATGAAATTTTGTAAAATTCAACAAGATAACTTAAAAACGAAGTAAAAATTTTTTATCTCTAAATGCCCTCGAGGGTCGCATAATATCAGTTGCCGCATGCGGCCGGCGGGCCGTAGTTTGCCCACCCCTGGTCTAGCCTAATCGTCAGACTGTCCTCGCCTCGTCAATAACAATGCAGAAATATAGCTTAAGCCAAGCTAAGGAAAGAACTATTCCTTGGGTACTG
>OY992885.1:113293542-113338542 GCA_963921405.1 Cepaea hortensis
TGGGCTGACGAAAGTCTCGCTAAGACAGACAGGCGGACAGACAGACTGACGGACGGTCGGGTGGATGGTCAAACAAACAGAAAGACACAAAGACATATTAACAGACAGACAAACAGACAGACAGACAGCTAGCTAGCTAGATTGACCGATCGATCGACTGACCGTGACATAGACAGACAGACAGACAGACAGACAGACAGACAGACAGACAGACAGACAGACGGACGGACGGACGGACGGACGGAAGGACGGACGGACGGATGGACGGACGGGCGGCCAAACAGACAGACAGACAGACAGACAGACAGACAGACAGACAGCGGTAGGAAGGTAGGTATGTAGGTAGATACATACATAGATAAATACATAGATAGATACATACGATTGTAAGTCAATAAGTAAGTCACAAATGGTTGTAGAAAAATAACTAAATATGATAACAACTTGAAACCAGTTCATTTTTATACATACATTGTCCCTTTATTTCTCAACATAATTTCCACCAACATTGGTGCATTTCTCCCATCGTTTTATCAGTCCTCCCAAACCGACTGCACAGAACTGTGTGCTCTGCTTTCATTTACCTGCCATCCCACAGAACTGTGTGGCTTACTTATTGACTCGCCCTCGTAACTTTTTCTACCCAGCTATGCAGCGCTTTTCGGGAAATCGCTAGGGGCTAAGTCCACTGAAAACTCACCTTGGCGAGAGGCATTTCGCGAGTGATTCCGAAGTTGAATGTGAAGTGAAAACGTGGTTTAGAAAACAGAGCACGCAGTACAATGCAGCCGGTTTGAGAGGACTGATAAACGATGGGATAAGTGCATCAATATTGTTGGAAATTATGTTGAGAAATAAAGGGACAATGTATGTATAAATATACGGGTGGCGGGGTAGGGGTACCCCCTATCAAAGGAGAAGTAAGGTGCCTCCCTCCCTCCGCTAGCCTAGGGACACCCTTGGGCAAGGTGGAGTACCCGTTTAGCCCCCCGATCAGGGTTATGTGAAGCCATGGGTGCAGGTGGTGGATGAAGTTGAATAGCAGCCAACAGATAGTGGTAGGTTATGGTCTCCAGCTTCATGACGGTAGGCAGAGGATCGCTTTTGGGGTGGGGGGGGGGGAGAGAGAGACAATGGCTACGGTCATCAACCAGTATGGTCACTGCTAGGAAGAAAAGCAATGACAAACTACCTTCTTTACAGATGCCAAGATTATCATGTATTGCAGACTCGTCGACATGGTCGAGACAGGAACACGGAGATGATCCGCGACTCTGGTGATCGAGTGAGATTGCAAAACATGACCACCAACGCTTATCGGCATGGCACATAATGGATGGATGGATGGTATGTATAAAAATAAACTGGTTTTAAGTTATCATATTTAGTTATTTTTCCACAGTAATTTGTGATTTACTTATTGACTTACCCTCGTAGATACATAGATGGATACATAGATACATGAATAGGTACATGAATGCAAAGAGATATAGATGCCTAGAAGCAATTATTCATGAATGCATTTGTGGGTTATATGTATGAGCCAGAGAGGGAGACACACACGCACACACACACACACACACACACACACACACACACACACAGAGAGAGAGAGAGAGAGAGAGAGAGAGAGAGAGAGAGAGAGAGAGAGAGAACATGTTATGATGTACCGTGGAGACGCCCCACTGTGTCTATCAGAATCAGTTTAAAACCCCGTGAAATAACAGAAGAGGAGAATGACATGTCATGAATTTCGCAACAACTGACAATTATGATATTACTGCAGCCGTTTCAATAGACATGAAATCAATGGGCACTGGTCACATTAGGCCTGGTGGGCGCCGGTTGCACAAACCTTGACACTGGCAACACGAGTAGATATGCTCACTTCTCATGTCTTCATTCATCTGTGCCGCCGTGGTGGCAATTTGGTTAGAGTGTTGGCTAGCCGGCACAATCGTCCGGCTTCATTTCACACTAATTTTCATCATGTGCCCTGCCGATAAGTCTGGGAGGTCGTATTTCGCCATTTCACACAATCATAAGAGCCGTGATTTAGCTCTGTGGTTTTTGTCTCGACCATGCCATGTGGCCAAACCATCCAGATACTTATTTATCTGCCTTCCCTTTGTTCTTTTCCCTCTAATCGTGAAAGTTATCACCGCGACATAAAGGTCACTGCTATTAGATCCTATGCATCCCACGAAAGCGATCGTAAGAGATTAGAAAACCAGTCTCAATTTCCAGGATTGATCACGCTCTCCGTACGGCCTCAATGTCCAACACAGTTTCATGTAATTGTCAACTCCCCCTCCCCCACCCCATCCTAGAGTGTTTGCTTTATGCAATAAAGAGCTGGCGTGGCAGGATACTCATAACCTTACCTCGTAATGATGTGTATTATATAGGGCATTTATCTATTGTCCTTGTATAGATCACACAAGAGAAATCTTAGCATAGCGCGATAACTCTGTACCACAAATCTGTACCAGAACCAGACACTCTGGCCGTGGATAGGTTGTCCCTTATTGCAGTTGAAATTGGACAACGGCCTTGTCCACCTGGTCCATTTCCAACAGCCACGGATCAGCGTGTGCACCGTGCACGCGGGACTCTCCTCGTTTATCATCTAGATCCAAGCAGGCTCCACGTTCGATCCTCATCCCGGGGATTGTGGAGAAGGGTACTATACTTTTTTATATTTTCCAAATAGCCATATCGCACACGCCGTTTAATGTACCAGGCGTTTTCTAGTTAGAGGCGTTCGCCCATCGTCTAAGCCATTCCGTCATTTTGGTTAAACGATAGGCCGATATCACGTGACATACTGGTCAAGCAACACATGATGGAGCCCGGAGGTTTAGATATCACGTGACATACTGGTCAAGCAATACATAATGAAGCCCAGAGGTTGAGAAGAAGAACAGCAAAAGAAAGACTACATGGAAAGGTCATGAAGGTCAACAGGAAGGTTTATGTCACCAACTAGACCCAAGTGGACATCAATCTACAGACTCCGCACATGACACGGCAGGCTGAAGAGCCACATGTTTGATCATCTCAAGATAGGAGATACCCACAAATGTAACCGTGGAACTGGTGAAATGCCAGCTAGACACGTGGTGTAGGAGTGTCCAAAATATACACAACAAAACTGGTGAAATGCCAGCTGGACATGTGGTGTAGCAGTGTCAAACATATACACAACAAAACTGGTGAAATGCCAGCTGGACATGTGGTGTAGCAGTGTCAAACATATACACAACACAACTGGTGAAATGCCAGCTGGACATGTGGTGTAGCAGTGTCAAACATATACACAACAAAACTGATGAAATGCCAGCTGGACATGTGGTGTAGCAGTGTCAAACATATACACAACAAAACTGGTGAAATGCCAGCTGGACATGTGGTGTAGCAGTGTCCAAAATATACACAACAAAACTGGTGAAATGCCAGCTGGACATGTGGTGTAGCAGTGTCAAACATATACACAACAAAACTGGTGAAATGCCAGCTGGACATGTGGTGTAGCAGTGTCAAACATATACACAACAAAACTGGTGAAATGCCAGCTGGACATGTGGTGTAGCAGTGTCCAAAATATACACAACAAAACTGGTGAAATGCCAGCTGGACATGTGGTGTAGCAGTGTCAAACATATACACGACAAAACTGGTGAAATGCCAGCTGGACATGTGGTGTAGCAGTGTTCAAAATATACACAACAAAACTGATGAAATGCCAGCTGGACATGTGGTGTAGCAGTGTCCAAAATATACACAACAAAACTGGTGAAATGCCAGCTGGACATATGGTGTAGCAGTGTCAAACATATACACAACAAAACTGGTGAAATGCCAGCTGGACATGTGGTGTAGCAGTGTCAAACATATACACAACAAAACTGGTGAAATGCCAGCTGGACATGTGGTGTAGCAGTGTCCAAAATATACACAACAAAACTGGTGAAATGCCAGCTGGACATGTGGTGTAGCAGTGTCAAACATATACACAACAAAACTGGTGAAATGCCAGCTGGACATGTGGTGTAGCAGTGTCCAAAATATACACAACAAAACTGGTGAAATGCCAGCTGGACATGTGGTGTAGCAGTGTCAAACATATACACAACAAAACTGATGAAATGCCAGCTGGACATGTGGTGTAGCAGTGTCAAACATATACACAACAAAACTGATGAAATGCCAGCTGGACATATGGTGTAGCAGTGTCAAACATATACACAACAAAACTGATGAAATGCCAGCTGGACATGTGGTGTAGCAGTATCAAACATATACACAACAAAACTGGTGAAATGCCAGCTGGACATGTGGTGTAGCAGTGTCAAACATATACACAACAAAACTGGTGAAATGCCAGCTGGACATGTGGTGTAGCAGTGTCAAACATATACACAACAAAACTGGTGAAATGCCAGCTGGACATGTGGTGTAGCAGTGTCCAAAATATACACAACAAAACTGGTGAAATGCCAGCTGGACATGTGGTGTAGCAGTGTCAAACATATACACAACAAAACTGGTGAACTGCCAGCTGGACATGTGGTGTAGCAGTGTCCAAAATATACACAACAAAACTGGTGAAATGCCAGCTGGACATGTGGTGTAGCAGTGTCAAACATATACACAACAAAACTGGTGAACTGCCAGCTGGACATGTGGTGTAGCAGTGTCCAAAATATACACAACAAAACTGGTGAACTGCCAGCTGGACATGTGGTGTAGCAGTGTCCAAAATATACACAACAAAACTGGTGAAATGCCAGCTGGACATGTGGTGTAGCAGTGTCCAAAATATACACAACAAAACTGGTGAAATGCCAGCTGGACATGTGGTGTAGCAGTGTCAAACATATACACAACAAAACTGGTGAAATGCCAGCTGGACATGTGGTGTAGCAGTGTCAAACATATACACAACAAAACTGGTGAAATGCCAGCTGGACATGTGGTGTAGCAGTGTCCAAAATATACACAACAAAACTGGTGAAATGCCAGCTGGACATGTGGTGTAGCAGTGTCAAACATATACGCGACAAAACTGGTGAAATGCCAGCTGGACATGTGGTGTAGCAGTGTCCAAAATATACACAACAAAACTGGTGAAATGCCAGCTGGACATGTGGTGTAGCAGTGTCATACATATACACAACAAAACTGGTGAAATGCCAGCTGGACATGTGGTGTAGCAGTGTCAAACATATACACAACAAAACTGGTGAAATGCCAGCTGGACATGTGGTGTAGCAGTGTCAAACATATACACAACAAAACTGGTGAAATGTCAGCTGGACATGTGGTGTAGCAGTGTCAAACATATACACAACAAAACTGATGAAATGCCAGCTGGACATGTGGTGTAGCAGTGTCAAACATATACACAACAAAACTGGTGAAATGCCAGCTGGACATGTGGTGTAGCAGTGTCAAACATATACACAACAAAACTGGTGAAATACCAGCTGGACATGTGGTGTAGCAGTGTCAAACATATACACAACAAAACTGATGAAATGCCAGCTGGACATATGGTGTAGCAGTGTCAAACATATACACAACAAAACTGATGAAATGCCAGCTGGACATGTGGTGTAGCAGTATCAAACATATACACAACAAAACTGGTGAAATGCCAGCTGGACATGTGGTGTAGCAGTGTCAAACATATACACAACAAAACTGGTGAAATGCCAGCTGGACATGTGGTGTAGCAGTGTCAAACATATACACAACAAAACTGGTGAAATACCAGCTGGACATGTGGTGTAGCAGTGTCAAACATATACACAACAAAACTGGTGAAATGCCAGCTGGACATGTGGTGTAGCAGTGTCAAACATATACACAACAAAACTGGTGAAATGCCAGCTGGACATGTGGTGTAGCAGTGTCAAACATATACACAACAAAACTGGTGAAATGCCAGCTGGACATGTGGTGTAGCAGTGTCAAACATATACACAACAAAACTGGTGAAATACCAGCTGGACATGTGGTGTAGCAGTGTCAAACATATACACAACAAAACTGATGAAATGCCAGCTAGACATGTGGTGTAGCAGTGTCAAACATATACACAACAATACTGGCGAAATGCCAGCTGGACATGTGGTGTAGCAGTGTCAAACATATACACAACAAAACTGGTGAAATGCCAGCTGGACATGTGGTGTAGCAGTGTCAAACATATACACAACAAAACTGGTGAAATGCCAACTGGACATGTGGTGTAGCAGTGTCAAACATATACACAACAAAACTGGCGAAATGCCAGCTGGACATGTGGTGTAGCAGTGTCAAACATATACACAACAAAACTGGTGAAATGCCAGCTGGACATGTGGTGTAGCAGTGTCAAACATATACACAACAAAACTGATGAAATGCCAGCTGGACATGTGGTGTAGCAGTGTCAAACATATACACAACAAAACTAGTTAAATGCCAGCTGGACATGTGGTGTAGCAGTGTCAAACATATACACAACAAAACTGGTGAAATGCCAGCTGGACATGTGGTGTAGCAGTGTCAAACATATACAGAACGAATAAGATTATGTTGGCCCACACCCGCTCCACCTGAAGACATTATGGGGACATCAACAACCTCAAGTTAGTGGCTGCTGATTCCAGTGGATGCTCTCAGAATAACATCTACAAGTGTGTGACGGAGAACAACATCGGTCAATTGGGCCATGATATCGTCATCTGGATCATCTGGATGTACCTAGCTATCTTTCACACCGGAAGTAAGTAGAACTTCTAGGGGTCTACAAGTGACATTTTGTTTGGCGGGGATCGGGGGGGGGGGGGTGGTGGGGGGTAATTATGAACAAGTTAAGAACAACTATATACTTTTTCGATGTAGTCACCTTTGTGTTAAATACAAGTCCCACAGCGCCAATTAAGTGCTTAGATTCTGTAGAACAATCGACTTTAGGGTCAGTACTCGTTGTCCATGACCCGGTCGTGAACAGTCTGTCCCATAAGTCATGCCGTTTTGAAACTGCCTATTCCACTCATACACTTGCTGAACTACAGGCATACATCACCATACTGAACCTTCATTCGCCGATGAATTTATGTAGGTGTCACCCTTTCACTGATTCAAAAAACAAAAAAAAACGAATAATAGAAATCTGCTCCTCATTGGTGCATGTCAAAAGTGGAGCGGCCATTTTTAAACTTTCCTAATGAGGTCACAGTTTTTGTATGCACTGTTTATGTTACATGCTTAACACTCTTGACATCTTTAACAATAATAGACAGATTACAAGACAATAGCATAGTTACTGTAGTTTATATCACACTTTTAATGTTTTCATTTGAAACTCCCTGGTAATAAGACGTGACAAAGTCCGGTCAATCCAGATAGTGATAGAAACGGTAGGGCGGGCGCGACTAATTGAATATGCCAAGCAGTACTGCAGGGGTTGGAGTGCTAACAGCCGTAGTCGTGGGGCGCTAGCGTCAGCGGGAGATGCAGATTGCGGGCGAAGGCACACATGTCTGCTCCGTGAGGTGTGAAATGAGATCATTGTCCGCTTGAATAATTCTGCACCGTTTATTATTTTGTTGTGTTAGTTTACAAGTTAGGTCAGTTTCCAGGTTCTTGTTTGGCGTTTCTAAGGTCTGATAGCCACATAGTATTACCATTATACATGCACATCATTTTCAACATCACCATCATCATTATCATCAAAATCATCATCAACATCATCATCATCAATGATGAATATGCTGGGGGGAGGATCTGAGCACCTATGGACATGTCCGGAGTGCAACGAAGATACCCCAACTGATAACTGATAACTGATCATCATCAACATCACCATCATCAGTGTTATTACCAACATCATTATCATCATAATTATCATCATCGTTTTCATTATCATCATCATCATGTGCCAAGCCAAAAAAAAAGATTGTGATCATAGTCCACTAACTCTCAAGGTCACCACTTTCAGATCTGGTCTATGGTCTTGTCCTGGTTGCACCATTTGTCCACGCCATCCGTGTATTTATTTCCTTGTCTTCTTTATGGTCAACTGCAATAGCATTCTCTAAGTTTTCACATTTATGTCTCCTTATTAAACAAACAAAAAAATTAGTTGCATATCCTTTTCAGGACGTGGTAGTCAACCCCAGCATGTTTTAGTTTGTGATTTCTTGGCAAGTTTGCTCTTGCTTTCTGAACCACACACACACACACGCACGCACGCACGCACGCACGCACGCACGCACGCACGCACACACACACACACACACACCATTGTCTGGTAAATTACGTCCACCTTAGCTACTTATAATTGCCATGTCAAAATTAGTTTTAATTAGTCATGCACAAAAGGTCTTCAAATGAAAACTTTCCTTGTTTTTTTTTTGTTGAATATATTCTGAAAAAAAAATAAAGAACAAATGTACAATTTGTTTAATATAGTCACCACTGCGTTCAATGCAAGTCCTCCAGCGCCGATAAAGTACTTGGATTCCTGTAGAAAACAATTCTCTTGCTCATGTGTGTAACTACTCATGCACCACCTGCTGTACCTCTTCATCGGACTGAAAAGTCTTTCCTCCCAATGACTCTCTGAGTTGTCCAAAAAGGTGGAAATCATTTGAGGCTAGGCCTGGTGAGTACAGGGGATGTGGTACACACTGAAAGTGGAGGTCTTTGATAGTTTCAACCGTTGTACGGGCAGTATGGGGTCGAGCATTGTCGTGTTACAACAGGACACCTTTACTCAGAAGTCCACGTCGTTTGGATTTGATTGCGGGTGGAAGATGCTTGCTTGCTTGCTTGTGTTCATTGGCTTGAGCTCCAACGCAAAGTCCTGTATGTCGGATGTAGGCATCCTGTTGTCCAACATCAGTGTGATGTCATACAGGACCTGAGGTTTGCGTGAGTATCCGTTGTCCCATGTCTGGTTTATTTGTGTGCAGACTGGTGGTTCCTCGCCATACAGGCAGACACTCTCCGACTTCGGAGGACGGGTGGAAGATGATTCTGTAGAAGATCTGTATACGTATCAATAGTGACAGCATTTGATTGCGGGTGAAAGATGATTCTGTAGAAGATCTGTATACGTATCAATAGTGACAGCATTTGATTGCGGGTGGAAGATGATTCTGTAGAAGATCTGCATACGTATCAATAGTGACAGCATTTGATTGCGGGTGAAAGATGATTCTGTAGAAGATCTGTATACGTATCAATAGTGACAGCATTTGATTGCGGGTGGAAGATGATTCTGTAGAAGATCTGCATACGTATCAATAGTGACAGCATTTGATTGCGGGTGAAAGATGATTCTGTAGAAGATCTGTATACGTATCAATAGTGACAGCATTTGATTGCGGGTGGAAGATGATTCTGTAGAAGATCTGAATACGTATCATTTGATTGCGGGTGGAAGATGATTCTGTAGAACATCTGAATACGTATCAATAGTGACAGATTTCCCTCTTGGCATGTATTGCTCTAAAGTAACGTCTCGTTCATCCCAAAAGGAGAGCTAGCATACATAGCCTTCCCTACAGATGGCTGTGTGAGAAACACCATCATGTCATGTACTTAGCACTCTTTGCATCCTTAACAACAATATTGACAGGTTACACGAAAATGGCGTGGTTATTGTCATTTCTTTCGCACTTTTAAGGTTTTCATTTGAAACCCTCTCGTTTTATTGATTGTTGCACATTTTCCATGCGTTTATAATGCATATATTGTTGTTGTTGTTATTATTATTGTTGGTGTTGTTGTCTAAGATTAGCTTCATAAGTGATGTATGAATGAAACAATATTTGAGAGTATAGACATAAGAAAGGCAGAATGTCAGACGGACCTGCGTGCTCAATTCTTAACCCTTTGAAAATAAAATTCGTTCCATTTCTCACGTGCACTCAAAAGAATACCTTGTTTATCGAACTGTGGTTCTCTTTCTTCACGCTGCAATTCACGGCTCTAACATTGTGAATATTTTTCCCATCTTTCAGAAAAGACCATTTTTGCCTAGGCAATTCTTTGTGTAATCTCCACAAGGCAACCTCCGCCTGATGTTATGACCATATCAAGATAGTTGTAGTATTTCTAGTTCTAATCTTACAAGACATCTTCCGTCTGATGTTATGACTGTTCCAATAAAGCGATTCATGTTCTAATCTCTACAAGGTATCTTCCATCTGATGTTATGACTGTGGCAAGATAGTTGAAGAAATTTTTGTTCTAATCTTTACACGGTGCGTTCCATCAGAAACAGCCAATAAATGCTGGGGTCGACTGCAACCTCATATACAAGATATATTGCAAATAACTTAACATTGTATGTTTGTTTATAATTTGTTTGTTTGTTTGTTTGTTTATTAATTGTAGAAAAAAAAACTGTATTTAGGGTAGATGAGGGCTTGTTGACGTAACATTCGCAGTTTTTACTCTGTTCTGTTAAACGTGTCATTCGTCACTTCTTGGTGTTGCTGTTGTGTGGTTCTTATTTGATGAGATAATTCTGTCTGTGTGTACACTATATCTGTATTTCTGGCCGGTCTTATTTGATGAGATAATTCTGTCTGTGTGTACACTATATCTGTATTTCTGGCCGGTCTTATTTGATGAGATAATTCTGTCTGTGTGTACACTATATCTGTATTTCTGGCCGGTCTTATTTGATGAGATAATTCTGTCTGTGTGTACACTATATCTGTATTTCTG
Source organism: Cepaea hortensis (assembly GCA_963921405.1). Taxonomy (NCBI): domain Eukaryota; kingdom Metazoa; phylum Mollusca; class Gastropoda; order Stylommatophora; family Helicidae; genus Cepaea; species Cepaea hortensis. Next base: position 113,304,277 of record OY992885.1, read on the forward strand.
GCCGGTCTTATTTGATGAGATGATTCTGTCTGTGTGTACACTATATCTGTATTTCTGGCCGGTCTTATTTGATGAGATGATTCTGTCTGTGTGTACACTATATCTGTATTTCTGGCCGGTCTTATTTGATGAGATAATTCTGTCTGTGTGTACACTATATCTGTATTTCTGGCCGGTCTTATTTGATGAGATAATTCTGTCTGTGTGTACACTATATCTGTATTTATGGCCGGTCTTATTTGAGGAGATGATTCTGTCTGTGTGTACACTATATCTGTATTTCTGGCTGGTCTTATTTGAGGAGATGATTCTGTCTGTGTGTACACTATATCTGTATTTCTGGCCGGTCTTATTTGATGAGATGATTCTGTCTGTGTGTACACTATATCTGTATTTCTGGCCGGTCTTATTTGATGAGATGATTCTGTCTGTGTGTACACTATATCTGTATTTCTGGCCGGTCTAATTTGATGAGATAATTCTGTCTGTGTGTACACTATATCTGTATTTCTGGGCGGTCTTATTTGAGGAGATGATTCTGTCTGTGTGTACACTATATCTGTATTTCTGGCTGGTCTTATTTGAGGAGATGATTCTGTCTGTGTGTACACTATATCTGTATTTCTGGCCGGTCTTATTTGAGGAGATGATTCTGTCTGTGTGTACACTATATCTGTATTTCTGGCAGGTCTTATTTGAGGAGATGATTCTGTCTGTGTGTACACTATATCTGTATTTCTGGCCGGTCTTATTTGATGAGATGATTCTGTCTGTGTGTACACTATATCTGTATTTCTGGCCGGTCTTATTTGATGAGATGATTCTGTCTGTATGTACACTATATCTGTATTTCTGGCCGGTCTTATTTGATGAGATAATTCTGTCTGTGTGTACACTATATCTGTATTTCTGGCCGGTCTTATTTGAGGAGATGATTCTGTCTGTGTGTACACTATATCTGTATTTCTGGCCGGTCTTATTTGATGAGATAATTCTGTCTGTGTGTACACTATATCTGTATTTCTGGCCGGTCTTATTTGATGAGATAATTCTGTCTGTGTGTACACTATATCTGTATTTCTGGCCGGTCTTATTTGATGAGATAATTATGTCTGTGTGTACACTATATCTGTATTTATGGCCGGTCTTATTTGAGGAGATGATTCTGTCTGTGTGTACACTATATCTGTATTTCTGGCTGGTCTTATTTGAGGAGATGATTCTGTCTGTGTGTACACTATATCTGTATTTCTGGCCGGTCTTATTTGATGAGATGATTCTGTCTGTGTGTACACTATATCTGTATTTCTGGCCGGTCTTATTTGATGAGATGATTCTGTCTGTGTGTACACTATATCTGTATTTCTGGCCGGTCTTATTTGATGAGATAATTCTGTCTGTGTGTACACTATATCTGTATTTCTGGCCGGTCTTATTTGATGAGATAATTCTGTCTGTGTGTACACTATATTTGTATTTCTGGCCGGTCTTATTTGAGGAGATGATTCTGTCTGTGTGTACACTATATCTGTATTTCTGGCTGGTCTTATTTGAGGAGATGATTCTGTCTATGTGTACACAGCATCTGTATTTCTGGCTGGTCTTATTTGATGAGATAATTCTGTCTGTGTGTACACTATATCTGTATTTCTGGCCGGTCTTATTTGAGGAGATGATTCTGTCTGTGTGTACGGTGTATCTGTATTTCTGGCCGCTCTCATACGCCCTTTTCTTCTTCCTCTTCTTCTTTTCTCTTTCAAGGGAAGTGCGCCACACACAGTTACGCACCTCAAAGGTCAGCATGAGCGACTTCGGGATGTGTTTGTGTACGACTGACTTCCTCTAGACAGATTCCATCCAAGATAACTGGCTCTACCTACAGGGTTTGTTTATTTTATGACATATTCTTTTTTTTTTTTTTTTTTTTTCTTTTTTAGTTCGCTGGCTTGTTGCCACTACCGGGCCGTGCACTAGACTGATCTTTGTGTGTGGGTTAGCTTTTGTTATTACCAGTATCCCTCGCCATCAAGCGAACCCACTCTGAATTCTGAGGTACTTGTAATTTACATCTACAAGAAGACAAGAAAACAACGTTTTAGTACCCTGATCGGTGTAGGGGTTGAACCCGTTACCTCAGCATTAGGGCACCTGAAATTTAAGAGCTAGCGCTCTTATCCATGTGGCGCCGCTGACCTATATTTTACGAGATGTGTATGGACTATATCTGTACTTCTGGCCCATCTTTCTTGTCCTTGTCTAACTACGTCCGTTTAGTGCTGGCTACTTAATACTTCATTATCTTCTTCCTCTTCTTTCGTTCGTTACTTTATTATTAATTTGGGAAAATGAAGTGGGGATCAGACAGACATTGTTTGGTAAATGGAAGGATTTCATGATTATAGATTTTAGGATTATGGATCTCAGGATTACGCCTAGAAAAACTGAAGAAGTACTTGGCAAGCTAGGGATAAAACCCTTAAATCGACATAGAAAACAACACAATACACACATGTATGACATGTTATTTGTTTGTTAAATATTAGTGGGATTCGATATAGCTGGTGGCGGATGATTGGTGGTGGGTGGCTGGTGCCTGAGATACTCGCCTGCCGGTCCGGTGGAATGGATTTAATGCCTCGTGGAGCCAGATTGTTTACATTGACCCAGGCTGCCAGATTGAACCAGCCTACAATGGATACCGGGAAGCGCCTCCGGAAGTAAAGGCGCCCATTATGATGTTAGCCGCAGCAAGCATCGAATGCCCTTTGGTTTACAGTAGTTTACACAAACATAGACTTGAACAACGGGCCCAGTGCGTCCACGGACGTGTGAAAGGGCGTCCTTGAATGTGACATCACAAACTGTGCAGTCAGGGCCCCTGTCCAGCACTAGGCCGACTAGTGGGTACTTGGTGCGATTCCCATATTTCTATAGACCAGTCGGCGCTGGATACGTTATGTGCTCAAAATCATGTCGGCTGCTTTAACTTCACAGAACACTTTGGTACCAAGTTCAGGTTATATCCTGCTTTAATGAGGACTCGAGCTCGTGACAACCAATCTCTGCCCTACTGTAACTCCAATAATAAGACATCTGCTTGTTTTAATCTTGGCGACCGCGTCAGCGAACTTGATAGTGAACTGGGCCGGTAATACAATGAGCGCGGTCGGCAGCAGGTTCAACGCCTGTTCTCGTCGCCTGCTAAGTAAGTTAAAGATTGTCCACCTGTACATCTGTGAGTCCAGGCCTACAAAATGTCATGGTGGCCCTATCACGTCACAGACAGGTAACTGGTTCGGGACAATTTTGTCTTTTAAATGTATCTGAATATGCTATCCCATCAGGCAAAGTTCACATGTGTGAGTCGGCGTCCACCAATCATTCAGAGCCCATCTGCAAATCTGGGGTGCACCCTTGAGTTCGGGATTGCCTTGAGTCAAGAAAACCGGGGTTTATCTGTCAGTCCGGATCCGCCCTTTAATCGGACTATATCCCTGAGTCAGGATCCGACTATAAATTTGGGTGGACCCTCGAGTAGGGACCACCTCTGAATAGAGTCCATGCTGGAATCAAACTTCACCTGTGAACAAAAGTCCACCTTTCTATCTGGGTCCACCCTGAGTTCGAGGTCCATCCTGAGTTAGAGGTCCACCCAGCAGTCAGCGGGATGTACCTACTCCACCCGGGGTTGAACCACAATCCCACTATTGTACACATGATAAAATCATTGCCAAAGCAAATTCAGAATTTTAAATAAAATTAATTCAATGCAGTCTTTACAAACAAAACATAAACACACATCTAGATCAAGACAAACAATGGGATGGATATACGACGCGGAGAAGGAAGAATCCGTGCAAGGAGAAAACAAAGCATAAGCAAGGTCGTCTGAGAAATGACAGATAAAAGGCAGGCAAGACAGGGAATTAACAGACAGTACAGATTTCAAAGGGCCTCAGGTTGGAGAATTGAGATATGTAGACAGTCCGTCTTGAAGTGGAAAAACACAAGTGTATTGTGTGTGCAGGCATCTTTGTGTCGGTTGGGCAATGGACAAAGAACACGACAGGATAAGCCATTTGATAAGACGGAATACAGCAATGTGTAATATTAAAGAGCGGATTAAAATTGTGAAGAAGGATGTGGGGGGGGGGGGGGGGAGAAAGAATAAGGGAATTCGACGGGGAGGATTAGTTCGGAAAGGGATAAAATGATATAGCAAAATGGGGTAAGATATGTAAAGAAACAGCTAATGGCGTGGCACATAATGCTGTTTGTGTGGAGCGCGGTGGCTTTTTCATATTCTTGATGGCATATTGAGGTGCGGTAGCCAGTTTAATTTCTTTCCTCCGTGTTTTTTTTTTTTTTTTTAAATTCAGATAAGAGTCAATGGGTAGAGCGGAGGCCAAAGAATATTGAACCTGAAATCGGGATTCGAACATGCCAATTCTAAACAACGACAGACCCTCGCAGACGGAGCGTGTCATAACATCTGATGTAAAATGTCTTGAAGAGATTAGAAGAATCGCCATGGCGAAGGTAGGCTTTTTCAAGATGGAAAACATACTGACCAATAAAAAGATATCATTTGCAACGAGAAAAAGAGTGTTGAGGTGCTACATTGAACCTATACTTTTGTATGTATGTGATACGTGGAAATGAGCAGACAAGATGAAACACGTCTAATGGCTGTGGAAATGTGCTTTCTGCGGAAAATGCAAAGTGTAGCATGGAGAGACAGAAAAACCAATGAGCAAGTCCTACAAGAAACACATTAAAACCGTATACTGATTAGAGAAATTAGACATAGGCAATCAAAATTGTTTGGACAAGTTATGAGAAGAAATAAACCGGAGAACTTTGTGACAACTGGCAAGACTGATGAAAAAAAAAACAAGAGGAAGACAAAGAGGTAAATATCTAGATGACTTGGCCACATGGCATAATTGAGACCCCCCCCCCCCTCCCCCACTCTGAGCTGATCCACGACTCTGGTGATCGAGTGAGATGGTGAAACATGACCGCCCAGGCCTATCAGCATGGCACATGATGGATGATGTAGGTTAAAGGTATTCACACAGGCTGGAGCGCGGAACTGTTGAGGTCACTGAATACTGTTAGACCTGATGAGCGGATTTGAACCCTGATCGTGTAAATCTCCCATCTGGATTACTGATTACAACCAGAGTGAACAGACACATTAATTAAATGTGTGGAACACGGCAACATATCGGGTGGCATAGAGACATTGGCAGTCAGTTGGAAATTGTTAGACACAAGCAGCAAGCGAGGACGGGAATAGATGTGCGTCATCTAGCCAGTGGAATCCCAGCAGACTAGAGGATCTTTTATCTGACGATGTGCAATGCGTTAAAATGTTAGTTCTATGTCATTTACAAGATGTTGCAATCAACCCCAGAATCTTTCAGAGTTTTCTGATTTACTAGACAATTTGTGCATTCAGTGGTTTGCTATTGCGTTCTGAACGCTTCATACCATGGAAATCAACGCAAAGCAGTCTGCTTTCAAACCATCGGCTTGGTGTGTCGGAAAATTGTCAGACGCGTTCATAAGCCGTACCGCCGGAGGCAACACTAGGACTCACTTTGGAGTACGGACAATTCAGAATCAATGTCTGCATGCCGTTAGACCTAATAGACGCAGTTTTTTTTGTCTTCTTCTTCTTCATCTTCTTCTTCTTCTTCTTCTTCTTCTTCTTCTTCTTCTTCTTCTTCTTCTTCTTCTTCTTCTTTGATTACTTCAATCGGAACATCTCTAGGGCCTCTTACTCCTCCTCATCTTGACCACTTCCCCCTTCCTCCTCTTCTGCTGCTACTACTGCAGCTGATGATATGTTTATCTGTACTTAGCGTGTCGACATAGATGGGTTCTGCCTAGTTTGTCGACTTAGGTGGGTTTCTACTTAGCGTGTCGACATACGTGGGTTTCTGCCTAGTGTGTCGACTTAGGTGGGTTTCTGCCTAATTTGTCGATGCAGATGGATTACGATTCAGCGTATCGACCCAGTCTGGTAAAATGGTGCCGGACAAGCGTCACAACTATCTTTAAAGGAAAGGGGTGGGGTGCGTTATGTCGAGCTACTCAACCTGTCTTATATATGTCCTTGATTTAGTATATGTGACGATAGAGAACCATAGTTCCACAGCGGTATCTGGATGTGCGATGACTTTGATGTTACACTCTAGGGTCGAAAAAATGTTGGAGACATACACAGAGTATTATCGATAGTAAGAAAGAGAGAATGAAGATAGGAAAGAAATTTAACAACAAATACAGTCAGAAAGAAAGGAAGCCGTAAGAAAGAAAGTAAGATATGCGAAGTGAAGGACGGAAGCACAGAAAGAAAGAAAGAAAGAAAGAAAGAAAGAAAGAAAGAAAGAAAGAAAGAAAGAAAGAAAGAAAGAAAGAAAGAAAGAAAGAAAGAATTGTGATGTATCAAATATGAGAAAGAGCGAAGGGAGACAAGAAAGAAATTCAACAAGAAATACAATAAGAAAGAAAGTTCAAAGAAAGAAATTAAGACAATTAAAAAGAAAGACAAAAGCACAGACAGAAAGACATAGTCGTGTTGTATGAAATATGACAAAGTGGAAGGACGACGAGAATGAAATACAGCAACAGATACAATAAGAAAGATAGAACGCACACATAAAGAAAGTAAGGCCATTAAAAATAAAGACAATGGAGAGAAAAACAGAATTATATTGTATCAAATACGAGTACGGGCGAGGGAAAGCAAGAAAGAAATTCAGCAACAAATACAGTAAGAAAGGATGGAAGCACAAAGAAAGAAAATAAGACAATTAAAACGCAAGACAAAAGCACGGAGAGAAAGACAGAACTGTGTAAGAAGTCTGAGATGGCCTGGAAATTTTCCCATTTCATATCAGCCATTATGCAAACTGACCAGGTTTTTGCGGCTAATGATGCCGCTTTCAATAAATCAATAAATGGCCGTCAGACGCGGGTGGCTGGCTGGGTGAAATGTGGCAAGTTGTGTTAGGTCTAGTTGGCAACATCTCAGCACAAGTGCTATCACGCCGGTTTGGTAAATGATCTGTATGACAAATGTACCGGTATTGATTCGCACACACTAGCAAGATACTGGAATATATCAGTGAACAGGTGTTTTAATCCTGCGCTGGTCTGGAGTTGACACTGGAGATCAGAACGCTGTAATCATTGCTGTCACCTGATGTTTTAATAAAGTCGATGTTGCTGGTAGCGTGTCGACACTGGTGGGCTTCTGTCTAGCGTGTCGATCCAGGTGGGTTTCTATTTAGCGTGTCGGCCATGGTGGGTTTCTTTTAGCGTGTCGACCCAAGTGAGTTTCTTTTAGCGTGTCGACCCAATTGGGTTTCTTTTAGCGTGTTGATCCAAGTGGGTTTCTTTTAGCGTGTAGACCCAGGTGGGTTTCTTTTAGCGTGTCGACCCAGGTGGGTTTCTTTTAGCGTGTCGACCTAGGTGGGTTTCTGTCTAATGTGTCGACCCAGGTGGGTTTCTGTCTAATGTGTCGACCCACGTGAGTTTTTAACCTAACGTGTCTACATCAGCCACACACAACATCTACATCAGCCACACATAACATCTACATCAGCCACACACAACATCTACATCAGCCACACACAACATCTACATCAGCCACACACAACATCTACATCAGCCACATACAACATCTACATCAGCCACATACAATATCTACATCAGCCACCACAACATCTACATAAGCCAAACACAACATCTACATCAGCCAAACACAACATCTACATCATCCACATACAACATCTACATCAGCCACATACAACATCTACATCAGCCACACACAACATCTACATCGGAGTGGAACTGGTGCTGACTCTTGCCTCGCAGTCCATCTCCACGGGGACTGTCGCACACTTACTTGTCCCCTCTCCGAGCCCAGAAACCAGCAAAAGGCTAGTATTGGAACCTGGCGTCTGCAGACAGGTCTCAAAATCAGTCAATTATCCCGATGCAGTGTCCTATATGTGATGTGATAGCGCCGTCACATTTTGTAAGCGAAGAGCACGGGGGAACAGGTGGCCAAGCCTTTCCTCACTGTGGCAAGCGACAAGAGTCCAGGCGTCGAATGTAGTCAGGTCATGATTCATCACACACCGTACGGACTGGCTGGGAGTAGGTCTAGGTTGACAGCGTGTTCTCCGCGGGTTTTTAAAGATCTGATTGCCTACAGATTCGAACCCAGGGGGAAAACTTACTGTTTATATGCTGCGTCTCCAGATTCACACTGACCAATATTTCCAATTCCAATTCCAATTTTCGAGGAAAAAATTATCCATAATGTGTCTCGACTAACCTGCTTCCTCAGTGGTGGTTATTGTTGAGAGCCGTGGTTTTTGTGGGGTTTTAGCCCTGATTCTTGTCTTGTGCGCTCTTACGAGTTAGTCCTCCCTCAGACTGGTTACACAAGCGTTTGTATCTGTGACGTCAACTGGGTGGGTTGGTCGGCGGCTATCCTTTGTGCCCTTCTCCTCTTGTGGTTTTCTTTGTTGGTGCAGGCTCCTGGCTCGTCTGGCTTGGCTGGGTGCAGTCCTTATATAGACTTTTTATTTGGTCTTTTTGCCTCCTATATTGTGTATTGTCCGTAGCAGCTTTTCGATATTTTAATTTCCTCCTTGCGCTTTTTTCACTTTCGATTTTGAATTTCTGTGGTCTTTCGATTTCTTCCTCCGCGGTCAGCCATGGGATGATCTCTCCATCTTCTATATAGTACTGTAGTCGGCAATATCAGGTTCATAGCATCTGTCTGGGTATTCTACCGGTTTCCTGAGTTTCTTGGGCTTCTTCTGTTCTCTTTCTTCCCAGCGCCTTCTGAATTCCTGGCATCTGAGTTCCTCAATCCTTGCCGATTCTCGTAGCTCCTCCAAGGTAGTCCCCGGGTGCTCATCTCGGTTTTCTTCGGATTTCTGGTGAGATATTGGTTTCCCCTTGACGGTCTCGGGTGTCGTGGTTGAGCTGCTGGCTTTAGCTTGCGGTTCAGGCTCGGTCTCTTGGTTTTCATCTTGCGGTTTCTCTGTGATTTCTTGTATGACTTCTGTTGGTTTGTTTTGGAAAAGTTCTATTTCAGCTTTTTGCAGTTCTCGCTCTGATTTAATGGTTTGCAGGATTTCTTCGTCCTCCTTCTTTATCCGTGCCAAATGTTCCACTTCTTGCTTGATGTTTTGATGGATCTCCTTTATTTCAGCCAGCAGTTTCTCATTGTCGCTGGTCGGAGTCGGCGTCAGCAGTGCCTTGATTGTTTCTTCAACTCGTCTATCTGGTGTTGCAGTTGATCTCTTTAAGCTTGTGAGATACCCGTGGCTGTCTCGCACCTCCGCACTGCGTCCTTATATGGTATCTTTGTGATGATGGCGATCTTTAAGACCTCTCTGTGTCTTTAAAGGTACGGACACCCAAGTATCTTGCTCCATGCTTGCCCAGGCAGGTGGCGCACTTTCTTTTGTTATTGGGTGCTCGGATGTCCGTTTCCAGCTTGGCCAGCAAGCACTCCTTGAATGTGTGGTTATCGGCGCAGTACCGACAAATTTCCGTCTTACTGCGACATGCTGCTCTGTTGTGGCCGGCCCTCTGACATCTGGGACATTGATTGACTCTTGGGATGAATCTCTCTGGCTGCTGCATTCTCTTGTTGATTGATACTGTGGTCGGCATCTCGCTGCCCTCTGTCGTCACCACCGCCAAGGTTGTGGGAATCTTGGAGTAGGTGAGGATTAGCTCCGCCTTCAAGAATCGGATGTGGAGATTCTCTTCTCGAAGCTGCTTCAGGATTTATTCGTCAGATAGATCCACTTGGATACGCTTGACAACCCACTTGCTTGCCGGTGAATCGGTGTTTCCGACTCTGGTGTCTTTCTCCTCTCTCTGCTTCTCCGTAGGTTTGGCTCTTGTCTGTGGTGGGTTGTCGATCTTCTCCCTCGTGGTAGCTTCAGTAGTTGCTGTAGTTTCAGGTTCTTTGTTACAGCTCGGGTGCAGGCTCTCCGCGTTCTTGTTCTTGTCGGCTCCCACGCTGCACATCATGGATGCCGCGTGTCTTTTGTTGTTGGACTTGCGACGTGACATTTTCCTCCCGCGTGTCAGGCTTCTTGACTCGTTCAGGTGACTTGTCTTGACAGCGCTGGCAGTTGCGAATGATCCACGACGACCAATATTTACGCTTTCTCGACTATTTAAGGTCGGCGTCTGTAGCTTCGGAGTGAGCCCTTGTTCTAACGCGCTCTTGCGTGTCGGCAAAATGCCCTGACCGTTACTCTCACACGCCTGCTGTTGGAACATGGCCAGTGTTGAACAGCAGGTGCTTTTGTGAAGAGGTGGGAGGAGATCACTACAGTGGCAGAGATAACTATATTTAAAGATGCAGTGAGATAACAACAAAGAAAGAGATAACTATATTTAAAGATCCAGTGAGGTAACAAGAATGAAAGAGATAACTATATTTTAAGATGCAGTGAGATAACTACAATGAGAGAGGTAACCATATTTAAAGATGCAGTGAGATAACTACAATTACAGAGACAACTATATTTAAAGAGGCAGTGAGATGGCTATAATGACAGATATAACTATATTTAAAGATGCAGTGAGATAACTACTATGACAGGGACAAATAATTTTAAAGATACAGTGAGATAACAACAATGACAGAGATAACTATATTTACAGATGCAGTGAGATAAAACAATGAAAGTTATAACTATATTTAAAGATGCAGTGAGATAACTACAATGAAAGAGAATTGTATTGAAAGATGTAATGAGATAAAAACAATGACAGAGATAACTATATTTAAAGATGCAGTGAGATAACTGCAATGAAAGAAATACATATTTCAATAGAAAATTCAACTTTGTGCACATAAAAAGATATCATAGTCAATTTAAAATTATCATCGCAGACAATTTAAATTACTGTGTGAAAATGTGTGCTGCATATTTCAGATTAAAGGATTTACCTTATTGCTGTAGTTTATGTTGTATGGTTTCTACAGTATATACCTGATGAGATGCAGGGAGATATGCCAGGCAATACAATTGTGCAATAGATTATATGTGTCTTTAATGTTCAACTTCACCACTGAGAACCATTCTTTTTACTTATTTAGATGTATGCAATGAGATAACTACACTGAAAGGCATAATTATATTCCAAGATGAAGGGGCATAACTTACAAGGTACGGATAATAATGAGAACAGATGTAATTAGAAAAATATACTGTAAGGATTATAATGTGAAGGGAAGTAATGAGATAACTACAATGTAAGGATTATAATGTGAAGGGAAGTAATGAGATAACTACAATGTAAGGATTATAATGTGAAGGGAAGTAATGAGATAACTACAATGTAAGGATTATAATGTGAAGGGAAGTAATGAGATAACTACAATGTAAGGATAATAATGTGAAGGGAAGTAATGAGATAACTACAATGTAAGGATAATAATGTGAAGGGAAGTAATGAGATAACTACAATGTAAGGATAATAATGTGAAGGGAAGTAATGAGATAACTACAATGTAAGGATAATAATGTGAAGGGAAGTAATGAGATAACTACAATGTAAGGATAATAATGTGAAGGAAAGTAATGAGATAACTACAATTTAAGGATAATAATGTGAAGGGAAGTAATGAGATAACTACACTGTAAGGATAATAATGTGAATGAAAGTAATGGGATAACTACAATGTAAGGATAATAATGTGAAGAAAAGTAATGGGATAACTACAATGTAAGGATAATAATGTGAAGGAAAGTAATGGGATAACTACAATGTAAGGATAATAACAGCTGCGCGAGATTCGGCAGCGGATCGCGTCGCGCTGGTTACTTACGGAGGTATGGAAGCCGGTCGTTCAGAAAGAAATGGCAAACTACTGAACGTAAAACTTGCCAAGACACCAACAGCAGCTGAAAAATGCTGGTGTTGACTGCAATGTCCTGTAAAAGGATATGCGAAAAAAAGGATTATAATGTGAAGGGAAATAATGGGGCAATTACAAAGAAAGAGATAACGTTGATAGATTAATGCAGTCAGGGCACTTACTATGGTGGCGTACAGTTTCCACTCTATAAACCAACGGAGGCTCTAGTCTTGGACAATAAGATAATGATATTTAAGGCTCCAACTTTGATCATCTCTCACATTCAGGACCACACACAGACTTCCCGCCGTCCGCTGCACTTTAATACGAAATATACCAGAAAACAGTGGCAGAAAATTATATCCCATTGCAGAATTCTCGACATTTTACGCCAGACATCTCCGGCTTTATGCAGCTTTCCACCTGTCAAGTCTTCCCTCGGCGAGGCTCTTTCCCTCGACATAATGTCTTCCCTTGTCGGAGCCTCGACAGAAGAAAACAATTTTCTCCAGCAATGAATACAAACACTTCTGGTTTAAGGATATTGGACCAACATTAGAAGCCAGATTTTTTAGGAAGGTAAACATAATTGATTTTCTCATATTTGTTTATCCGGCAATTCTTTGATGGGTTCTTTGAATTATTCTTTTGTTCCCTTTTAATTATGTAAATTTAAACACGCGGACAGCTTCTGTAATGATTTTTGAAGGCCTTGAAAGTCAACAGTGGGGAAAATATGAGAAGTATGGCCTGCTGGTAGCCAGAATGTCTATCTTATTTCTATACATGAAATGGTACATGTAAATGTATGTAAGGAATTACCAAATTTAAGAATCGCGGCAAAACTGTACTGTTTCATTATTAGTGAACACGATAACCCTCCCTCCTTTGTTTTTCAGTCTTGTTCTTCCGCACTTAATCATCTTTTGAGAGGGGCCTCCGTCAAATCACACTATGAGTCCTATCTTTGGCTATGTCCTGTAGCTCCTTCCATGTCCTCCCCCGTATAATGTATCTCTGTTGTTTGTTCCCCTCTCCGCGTGTTTTAGGGTCTCTCTATTCTGTTTGTCCTGTAGGCCCCAGTGAGATTATTGTCTGGTTATACTGTTTCCAGGAGATGTGTTAGAGTCAGGTCTCAGTCACATATGATTGCGCCGTCGTATGACTGTAGACGGTACCACCTGCTTTCTGTTAGCGCCGAATGTTGGGCGGCGCTCACCAAACCCGACACCACACACTGTGCGAACTGCTTCGGGTGTAAGAGCGCAAATGGGAGAGTACAAGCCTTATCCTGGTGCGAGGAAATGCAACATAAAGACAACATATCTTGAGAATGCCGACACGGGCCTAAGCTTGTTGCGTGTCTCTCTCAACCTCAGGTGGATTACCTTGACAATTAAACGGGCTACAGTTTGCCATTGCATTATGAATGTGAAGTAACAGGTAAGTCCAACTTAATGCCGGTGTAGGGGTTGAATGCCTTACATTGCCATCAACGCACCGGACGTTTATGATCGAGTGTTGCTACATAGAAATGAAGAGGGCCACAGTAGAGCTGAGACTAGCACATGTGCCTACCCGCCCGTGGTCAAGTGTAGCACTGATGGATGTGGTCAGCCCCCGTCCCACTTATGTTGAAGACGTCGCCCTTGTTGTTGGTCGTGGGGTGCAGGTATTTTCAATGTCTTCATTGATGACTGCCATTATGACAATAATACGCAACAAAAGAAGACATGACATAGGACAACAGCAAAGTGGATTTCTATTAGGAGATGTTTCGTGTATTATATTTTCGGTCTTATAATATATATGTGCACCTTACCGTCTTGATAGACGATAGATAATTTGTTACACTGTGCTTCCAAAAAAATGCGTAATAACTACAACCCATGGCGGTAGCGAATGTGAATGATCAGACCAATTCCTGCTGTAAATGTTCGTTCACAATGGAAGCATGTCAATACATGGTCATTTCCACCATCACGCACCGTCTAACGTCTCACACGCTCAGTTTATTACCTATATATAATCAGTTTCTCATTTGTCTTTATTCCATTTCTGATCTTTGACGCTCATACAATACTATCGGCGACGACTTTCTTCCAAGGTTCAGTAACAATGCATGTATCTTTCATGCCCGCTTACACACATCTTTGGACGGTAGTAGCGGTCGATCCTGAGATCTTTTACCCATTTGTAATTCAACAGAAAATATGTCCTGTGGTATTCTACCATCATCCATCCTCCTAACGTGTCCTATCTATTTAAGTATGCAAATACTGAGTATGGACCAAGCCGTCCACAACCCAATCTGTCCAATACTTCAGCATTTGTGATTTTGTCTTGCCATTTAATATCAAGTATTCTTCGAATGGCCGTCAATCTTTGAGCATTGAAGATGCTGTCATCTGTGCGTGAGTGAATGTGTACACCACCATCCTGATCATGGAAGGCATATTTCAATATAAATGAAAAGTACATTCCAAAGAAGGTGGGGACGAGTACACAATCTTGCTTAACTCAGCTCTTGATTTCGAACATTTCTCAAGATGTACAATTATATACATATATATATTCCACAAACATTGAGTGGGAAGTCAATTGAAATGCAGACAGATTTATCTCGGCGCGACATAGATTATTCCAAAGCCTTTGATACAATACTTCATGCAGAAATAATCAAATTGCACAGATATTTATGGAAGACATTTGGGGCTTAACAAGCATATCCATTGGCAACAGTTAGCATACATATAAGGGCTTGCGAACTTAGTTTGTGAGCTTGTATACCCGGGCTCGAAACACAGCGGTGCTGTGTTTTTTTTCGAAAAAGGTATAGGAGCCGGTCGTTCAGAAAGCAATGGCAAACGACTGAGCGTAAAATCTGCGCAGGGATCAAGAACAGCGAAAATGCTGGGGTTGACTGCTACGTCAACTTATATATATATATATATATATATATATATATATATATATATATATATATATATATATATATATATATATATATATATATATATATCAGCCTGTCTGTCTTGTCCATTACGTGTTAAAATAGAACATGGCGTTAGGCAGCGTTGCGTTCTGTTCTGTCACCGGATGTCGTTGTACATGGTGCGCAACTGAGAAGTGTGGGATATAAACGAGGTGTCAAAGTTTGGGACCTAAATATAAATAATTTGCGTTATACTTCTTCCTTTGTATTTATAGGAACTAAAGATCACGAAGAATTGATTCTCGGTGAATCGACTGAACGTGACAAGTAGATAGTTAGTTAGTTAGTCGACAGATCATCCTCGTTGCACATCGAACCATTCAGTCCATAAGTGCTCGGATCCCCTCCTCAGCAAATCCCGCAGCGTGTAGCGGCTAACGACGCCAGTTCTGTGTTGGTTTATCAATCTTCTTTGGCTTCCTGCGTAGTGTTCTTGTTTGGCCACCCCTCTTTTAATTTGCTGCTCCTGCAGTCTGGCCATTGTTGTAGATTCACAGTCATCACTTGGTTCTCGCAAAAGTCTCACTTCTCGTAGAGCATTCAGAATGTCAGCCTGGTCCATGGCGCGTCCGCCCTCCACAGTAGCCTCACCTGCGAGCTTGTCAGCCCGCTCATTTCCTTGTACTCCCGCATGACCTGGCACGAAGATGAAACTAATCTTTGCCAGGCGAGACCGCTTCAGAGGCAGCAACCATTCTCTTCGGATCGACCCCTCCTCTATCCTCTTGATCATGTTCATTGAGTCGCTAAGGAAACAAGCCCTAGTGAATGTCTGTGTCTCGAGCCATGTTATTGCTTTACTTACTGCCATGACTTCCATGGTCAGGCTACTTGTGGTTTCAGTGAAAGCACCAGAGTCCTCCTTCACAATTCTCTCTCCGGCCCGAGCTGTAAAGGCCCATGAGCTTCTCACATGTCGGACGACCGACCCATCTGTGTAGATGACCGCGTCACCGTCTAGCGAATTCTCGAAAATCAACGCTTGTACTTCAGCCTCAACAGCAGCTGGATTTTCTTGTCTGCATTTTCTATCTAGTTGGATGCAAACTGAAAAGGATGTGCAGAAGTCTGTTGGCACTTGCACCCACTCCTCGCCAGGTTCTAAGTCCTCAAGTGAACACACCTGTTGAAGAATGTCTTCGGCTTGACCCATCCACGACCGTCCTCTTTTTAACCTGCTGCCCTTCACCTTCCTAATTTCACTATGCAGTGGATGTTGTGTGTTTGCGTTAATTCTGAGGTAGGCGCGTGCCCTGCAAACTTGTATTCTTTCTTCAATGGTTGGAAAATCAAGCAGGTAGCGCATCGCCCTGCATGCTGTATCTCTTGTACATCCAAGAATAATGCTCATAGCTTCATTCTGTATCCTTTCCATCCTTTCTATCTGCTTATGGCTGACAGTCAGGATTGCCATTGCATACTCCAAAACAGACATGACCAGCCCCTCGTACAGAAGACATAGATGGCGCTGCTCACAGTTTGCTGCCGCCATCACCCGCATCGCTGCCAAACCCCGCTTGGCCTTTGTTATCACCTGGTCTATGTGCACATTATAAGCAAGGCTTCGATCAAACCGTATCCCCAGGTAATTCATTGCTTGCGTTCTTTCCACCGTCTCTGAACACAGCATTACAGTTGGTGTTGGATTGTTGACAATATGATTATTCAACGAGAACCAAGTCACTGTTGCCTTTGTTGGGTTGACCATTGCCCCAGCTTCATCACACCAAGTACTTATGCGATTGAGTTCGGTTTGTAGTTCCACAGCAACCTCCTCTCTATCCTTACCCTGCCGATACACTAAAACATCATCGGCATACGACAATGTCCTGCCAGGTCCAGTGATCTGCTCACTGGTGATTCTCACTGTGTAGGCGTTGAACAGTACCGGAGATAATGGTGATCCCTGTGGTAGGCCAGGATATATTGTTGTTGGTTCCGAAGTCCAACTGCCACATCTAAAAACTACTTTCCGTTGGTAGAGGGCTGCAGCGATCCAACTAAGGAGGAATGGACTTATGTTTAGTTCAAGAAGCTGAAACATTAAAAAATCCAGTGGTACTCTGTTGTATGCGTCCTCAAGATCAATCGCTGCAGCAACGGTTTCAGTGCCTGAGTGGAAACCTTCATAGACATCTTGGGCAAAGACTGCTGCATTGGTCCAGGTTTCTCTTTTTGGACGGTACCCACCCAGGGTAGGTGGGAAAACACCTTGCCTCTCTAGTTGGCTTGATATTTTCCTGGCAATTACCTTCTCCAGCAGCTTGCCTATTGTATTCTGCATGGTTATAATTCTTCTTCTTCTTCTTCTTTGCGTTCATCCGGAGTGTTTTTTCAGATGTGATTGCGGTGTGTCTAGTTAGGCACCCTTGGATCGAAACCCTTAGGCCAACACATCCGGCTTTTAGCGTGCATTTTTGACCAGGTTAGCATTCCTGGGAGACTCTCACTTTTGTGGCGCCATCTGCAACCATGCTGGCCAAAGTGGAACGGTCGAAGACAACGGTCATCCCTCAAAGGAAGGCAGGGACAGTCCATAGCATTTTCCGCCATCCAAGGTTGCTTCCATAGTTGCAGGGCCGACACATAACGCCCTGGATCTGGGCTCACCGAGGGAGATCGTCACGTCCTGCTCATGGCTGCTTTAAATCCTCACGTCAATATATTGGTCATTTCGTTTCCTCGGGTCATTCCCGCACAAACCAGACAGGTTTGCAGACGGCATCCACTCAGCGAGTTTTCGGACATGTGCTTGTCGTTGCGCCCATCAGAGCTTTTCCAGGCTCAACAGACATTCGGAAAACTACCCAGTCAGAGCTGTTCCGAACAAGAGCGGCATTCGGAAACTAGGTAGTCAGAGCTGTTCCTAGCACGAGAGACATTCGGGCGAGACATTTCACTCGGACGTAATTGCGTAGTGTCAATTTTTAGTTTGCCACCCGTAGGCCGACACTTCCGACTTCTGGCGGGCATTTTTTAGTGAGGTTAGCCTTCCTCTGGTTTCGAGACACGTTAGACTGTTGTAATGTCACCCACATCTCAGCTGGTCAAGATAGAACGATCAACGATATCGCGGACGGCCCTCAAGGGAAGGCAGGGGCAGACCATGGGCATCATCTCACTATCCGAGGAGGCTTCCATAATTGCAGAGCCGGCACATATTGCTCTGAGACTGGGCTCACCCAGGGAGTTTCCACGTCCTGCTCATGGCTGCTTTTGTTCCTCACTTCCATGTGTTGAGCATCCCGCTTGCCACTGATCGCTTAAGCACACACCAGGAGCGGTCAGATTGCGGGCGACATCCACTCGGTAAGCTTTTGCTTGTGACTTCAACCCACGCAATAGGTACTCTCGCCGTGCGTTCCATTTTGCGTTGAGACGTTCTTCCACTTATATCTACACTCTCTATGAGTTAGATACAGAGTTTCCGTAACCATGCCCTTCGACTGGGGCACTTTTCTTTCTTTTTTGTACTCGCTCACGAGGTAGGCTACATGTGCTGCCGGCTCAGCACCTTACCTTCGTGGAGCAGTGAACGGGAAACGGTCTGGCCCTCTCATCCGGGAATCCCTCATATCCCCCAGCTGAGAGCCTTCGAACATGTATCAGACCTGAGCATGTAGCTTGCTCAGTATCACGTTTCTATTTTCCGGTAGACGGGTATCGGCCTGGCTCTCAGATCCGAGGGTTTGTGGCTTAGAGGCGTTCAGCCACAGCCCTCGACAGGGAGCCTTAAGAGCTTTGTCGGAACCAAGAAATTCTGCCTTTGTGCACCTGATTTAAATTTTGACTGCTATCCTCAGTCTATACCTGCAGAGCAGCAGGTTGTGTCTCTCTTAGTCTGGTCCCTATCCCATAAACTGTCCTGTCACACGTTTCTCTTCATGATAATATCACGAAGTTCTCACGATGATACTGTTCATGATATTGATGATAAGTTTTGTGTGATGGTCGTTGTCTAGGTAACGATACTCATGGTGTGTCAATGGAGATATCTGTCTTGCAATGTAACTCACCCCCTCAGTGCATATTCACCAGGCATGAAACAAGATTCCGTTGGCGCACATAATCCTTTATTACAAAAATAAGACGGACAAACGGAACAGGTTTATACATCCAGGAACATAACGTAATCCATAGAATAGAAATATCCTCCTCACAATTTTAACCAGCACACATCAATGCCTTCTCACGGCTGGCTTCTAATCTCAATCCACAAGACAGGTAATCCAGCTACTATCCACGGCTGGGTCTCCCACAATACAACCCACACATTGGGTTGGAGCCACTGCTCAACTATAGAATTCACTCTGGGTTTAGGCCCACACTCAATACAGAACCCACTCTGGGTTCAGGCCTGTCTTCACCACTCGAAGAACAACACAACACGGAGCTCTCTCTTAAACGACCTGACCCGCAGTCGGTCTCTTCTCTCACTGACTTCCAGTCTCCTCACTTCACACAACACACCACTCTCTTTCGACCCATCCCCCCCTGGGGATTTCCACTCATATCCGCCCCATTATTTCTGAGGGTTGACTGTTTTCCTCGTAGCCAGGTCAGTCAATTTACTGTCTCCCACTCTCATCTCCATTCTTCCTCCTGCCCGGTCACTCAACTCAATGTCAGTGACCCAGGCTTATGTCATTACCCCCCTCTTAAAAGAAAACTTCGTTTTCAAATATTGGGAGACTAAAACTTACTAAATATGTGACTCAGACATATAGCCTGGGTAGCCCTAAGTATGGCTGCACCTTACTCTAGCTACCACCCTAAATGATACCTCAAATGCTCATAGTACACTCCCATATTCCCCACACATAAATACAAACAACTTTCTATCTTGTGTACCAATGCATGAACTAATACATCACATAATAATAATACATCACACAATAATAATACATCATAGGAAAGCATTATACTTATGTAACCACAGGTCTCTTACTACTTCACGACCATACAATACTATTTGTGTACCGACCCAATATCAGGTGGTTCTGTTCTTTCATTAACCCACCTCTGATTTTTGTCGATGCTGTGTCTCCCTTTCATGTACCCATGACTCATGGTACCTCTACAATTACAACATCTGTTTGATATCCCTAGCCCTGGGTCAGTAATGTCACGAAAACTCTTTTGACGTGACTCAACTTTCCTATCTGCATATTGCACCGTTACACTTGAGTCTCTGTTTAGTCTGAACTCTTTATTTAATCTTGGCCCATATATCTGGCACCTTGCTTTATGCTGCATACGCCTTATGCCTATGTGCCCTGCACATGCACTATCCTGAGCTGTTCTAGTATATCGGTCTCTATGTACTAAAGGTACTGCTCCTTGCCCACGTGCAGTTCCACTATCTGACAAACGGCGAGTGAGAACATTGTTCTTCCTCTCGAAGCACCATCTACCTTTCTTTGACTGCCTATTTTCTACTCTCCTACACCCTTGGGAACATTTGTTCAGAGTAGTATCTTGTCTCTGGGATTCACTAGCACTATATTTGGGATCCATTCTCATCTGCTCAGCTGTACTATCCTTGTCCTGAGTTCCTGTGTCTACTTCAAGTGCCTCTTCTATCTCAACTATACTCTCTAGTTTTGGTTCTCTTGTGGTAACTACCTCATTACTGTTTACACTATATTTTTGGTCCCAATAAGCTACTTCCTCTTCTGTACAATCTTTAACTCCTATAACATTTCCTATGATCAAATCAGCCACTGGTGAGTCCAAAACACACGCTGTCACTCTTCCAGTGATATATGGTGTTTTTACTGTTATTATGGCTACTGGGTAGAACTCTACTGTGCCGTTGAATGTTATGCATCTAATCTTTTTCCCTGTATAATCCGAGGGATCTATTAAACTTCTCCTCACTCCGATAGACGTACATCCGGAATCCCTAATTGTTAACGCTGGTCTATCATTAACAAATCCCTGATGCAACTTCAGACTTCCTCCTTCATGCACTGCTGATCCTGCTTTTACTGTATGACCACATATTAAGACTGGCTGACCATCTTTTTCAAAAAGAGGTTTGCACCCACTACAATCTTCATTGTTCAGCGTCTCAATTACTTGCACTGCATTTGAGTGCTCTGTTTCTCTCATCCTACATTGATGGCTGACATGCCCCTTCTTTCCACATTTGAAACAGATAATCTCCCTTTTACTGCTGTTCGTTGGTCCATCTGATGGTTGTGCATCACACTCTGCTGCCTTGTGTCTCCAGCTCCCACAATTCCAACATCCGGCATAATTTGGACGTCTCTGGAAGTTCCCTCTTCTATATGGGTACCGTCCTACTCTACCAACATTGTTTCCTCGGAAACCATTTTCTTGAAGTTCATGCTGCTCACCTTTCTGTGCTGAATCCACACTTTTCGCCCTTGGTCTGATGACTGGATTCTGGTCCTGTTTAGTGTACGCTGCACAGACTATTTCCTCACTCATTAGTTTCCCAATCGATACGTTAGGATGTGCAGTCATGTAGTTTTGCCCTAACTGAGACATTGTGTCTATGTCCTTTGGCTTCCGTTCCTCAAAGAAAGCCACTAAATTAGAATTGCATGCAGATACTACCTTGTCTCTTAACATTAGATCTACTAATTTATTAAAATCTTTCCCTACTTCTGCGAGCTCCATCCATTTGTTAAATGTATTCTTTACAGTGTTAACAAAATCTGTGAAATCTTGATTTGTCTCTGGCCCTAACTGTCTAAACTTTGTTCTATATCCATGTTCAGTTAGTTGGAACTTTGTCAGCAAACGTTGACGTAAGATAGTGTAGTTGTTCCTTTCTTCTACCGGTAAATTGAACATGGTGTCTAGTGCCTTGCCCGTAAGCAGCTCCCCTAGTCTAATGGCATACTGTTCTTCGGGGATGCCTAACACTTTCGCACTTGCTTGAAATCTGTCCAAATAAGATTCAAGGTTGTCTCGGTCCGTAAAGTATGGCAGTTTTAATCTCTGTGACGACTGCGAAGGTTTTCCGCTTTCCTCACTTTGACCCTTTGAAGATAGTTCTAGTTTTCTGAGAGCAATTTCAGCTTCCCTCTTAATCTTCTCTTTCTCAATTTCCACCGCATTTGTGTGTTTTAACTTTTCAAGTTCCATTTGTGTCTCTCTCTCTTCCTGTAGACGCTTGTTTTCTATTTCAGCTAGTTTTACTTGTGTCTCTTCCTGTAGACGCTTGTTTTCTATCTCAGCTAACTTTACTTCCTGTAGACGTTTGTTTTCCATTTCAGCTAGTTTTACTTGTGTCTCTTTCTCAGCTAACTTTTCTTCCTGTAGACGCTTTGCCTCGCGTTCATTATGCCTCTCCTCTCTTTCCGTCTGTTGTTGTTCTTTTGCTTCGGCATACTCCTGTAACTCTTTACCTTTCAGGCCTATTCTTTCACCTGCTTCAATATAATCCATTAAAGTAGGCATCTTGTACTTGTGGACACGTTGCTGTGAATCAGCCAACTATAAATGTACAGACTCTGCTGTTAGTCTTTGTGTCACTTGCCTAAGTACACCCGCACTCCCTGTGTACGTAAATCCGTAGTGCTACAATATCACTCTGTACTCACCCAGTCACTCTATAAGTACTAGGTAGTGAGGGGGGAAGTATCACCTATACTCCCTTATATCTATATATCTATGACCAAAAGTTCATAAAGTCCCTGGAAATATTGTTAAACATACATATCAATACATATACAAACAAATGGATGATAACACTAAGTGATGACTATCCAACGCTAGACTTCACAAGCTGAGTACACGGAGACGATGATGACACAGAAATAAACCACAGTAACAACCACAAGCTTGTGTAGAGACATCCACAGTGCGCGTAAAATAAAAATATAAATTGACCAAGACCACTAGACAGCAGAAATGACGAAAGATCACAATAAAAACATATATCCGAACACAACAAATATTATATGTAAATATAACGAAAAGAAAGAGAGAAAGAAAAAGAATATATACTGAAAATATACACAGATCTGACGTCAGACAACTCGGCTCTAGATATTGGTTAAGACTATTTCAATGCCCCTGCACGATACGTCAACTCATTAACGTTTTTCTTACAAAAATATCGTAAGCACCAGAAAGAATATATATTTGTGTGCTGTATCCCGACTCTCGAGAAACACCCCACAAATCTCCTACTCTTGACAAACACTGGACCACATACAAGTAACAGCTTAACAACCGAAAACAATATTTATAAGACAATGAGCAGCAAACAGAATGTCCACATCGTTGGCCGATAAATATGTGCCCACTAATCCGTCGCCAAAAGTTCTTTTTATTCAATGTCTACGACGCTAGATTTCAAACCGACTTCTTGTTTTGTTGAGTGGTTATTGAATTCACGTGGTGATCAAAAGTTCCAACTGTCGACAGAAGTTGAAGATGATAGTGATATCCGTAACGTTATTGTACTTTCTCTGTACGTGGTAATAATCCAAAGTGTTCTTTCGATTTGTTGTTACTCTCGTTGCGGAGATGGCGCTTCGCTGTATCATTAATGTTATGGATTTCCCAAAAGAAAAGACCAAACTAATGGCAATAAATGTTCAACGCTTTCACTCTGTACAGTCAGTTCTTTTTGGCAACTGTATGCAACTATGTACGCGGAGATGCCACGTCATCAATCGTTGACAAAATGTTTGCTGATTATAAGGTAATGAACACAAAGGGCTTTTAACAAAGCCGAACATAAAGTCTAGTTTCACACAAAAACAGCTTGTTTATCCAGTTCCACTATGGAACATCTCAGTAACTTTCCACTGTCCACGGCCTTGGCCTTGCCGGACACCTCAATTTCTCTTTATCTCTCAGTGAAAAATTCCTCCGTAACACAGTTTTCACACAAACTTGACAGCCCCACCCGGCTGCGGTAGGGGTAACGTTACTATCCCCTTCAGTCAACTGTCCGTCAAATTAGCGACTGCCAATTTTTCTCTGTTATCCAAACATGTACTTCCCCAGTACCTGGACGCTGGTGTACCCACCCGTCCTATTTACTGCGTCGACTAATCTTGACCAGTCAACTTGCAACAACACAGTGCGCTTGCCTCCAGCACACACACCTGTCAATTATCTTTGGTTCCCAATCCTGTCATTATCACCGACAGTGACGTCCTACACACACCCACGCTGCCCTCGCCACTCTGGATTCAACACTCGTCTTTAATTTCAGCACTGCTGCCTGGTATCAAATTTACCTGTCACCGTAATGGACTCTCCCGGTTAGTCTGTGTGGCGTGTCTTTATCACCGACTTTTGTGCTGCCGCTGCACCCCCACTCGCTTTAGCGATATGGTTGGTTCCAATTCACCTGTAGTGGACTTCACTTGAACTGTCTGCTAGCTTGTGATTTCCGCCGCGTACCCTCCCCGCGCGCTGACAGTTTTTTTTTTTTTTTTTTTCGATGTGGCGTCTTACACACACAAAAGAATTGCTGTTAATCTCGTGACGCAGTACTGTCTAAATTGATGGCACGAAGACACCGATAATAACTCCTCTCTTTCAGCGAAGAGCCCACAAATATCTCAGAATGACAACACTGTCTATAATGTTCTTGACCGTACGTAGCCTTCCAGATACTCCTTACTAAGTGACGAGCGCCCAGATTGTCACACGTTTCTCTTCATGATAATATCACGAAGTTCTCACGATGATACTGTTCATGATATTGATGATAAGTTTTGTGTGATGGTCGTTGTCTAGGTAACGATACTCATGGTGTGTCAATGGAGATATCTGTCTTGCAATGTAACTCACCCCCTCAGTGCATATTCACCAGGCATGAAACAAGATTCCGTTGGCGCACATAATCCTTTATTACAAAAATAAGACGGACAAACGGAACAGGTTTATACATCCAGGAACATAACGTAATCCATAGAATAGAAATATCCTCCTCACAATTTTAACCAGCACACATCAATGCCTTCTCACGGCTGGCTTCTAATCTCAATCCACAAGACAGGTAATCCAGCTACTATCCACGGCTGGGTCTCCCACAATACAACCCACACATTGGGTTGGAGCCACTGCTCAACTATAGAATTCACTCTGGGTTTAGGCCCACACTCAATACAGAACCCACTCTGGGTTCAGGCCTGTCTTCACCACTCGAAGAACAACACAACACGGAGCTCTCTCTTAAACGACCTGACCCGCAGTCGGTCTCTTCTCTCACTGACTTCCAGTCTCCTCACTTCACACAACACACCACTCTCTTTCGACCCATCCCCCCCTGGGGATTTCCACTCATATCCGCCCCATTATTTCTGAGGGTTGACTGTTTTCCTCGTAGCCAGGTCAGTCAATTTACTGTCTCCCACTCTCATCTCCATTCTTCCTCCTGCCCGGTCACTCAACTCAATGTCAGTGACCCAGGCTTATGTCATGTCCGATATGTAATTTTTCACCCATCGGCAAGCAAATGGGGTCGATGGGACACGCAAGCTCCCCCACCACGTCAAGGTGGAGACACATCGGGGGAGTGGTTATAATTCGATATCCCTGAATTTTTTTGTGGTCTTTGTCAGGCTTCGGCAAGGGAATCAGATAGCTGTGTAACCATTCCTCCTTGATGCTAGCACTCCCTATACTGTTGTTGTACATGTCTGCTAGTTTCTCTAGCTCATTGTCGGTACACCTATTTATGTCGTCGTATCTTATGCCATCAGGACCTGGAGCACTGTTTTTTGATCGTCGAAGCACAGCCTTGATTTCTTTCACTGTCACTATGTCCTCCTCCGAAGTGTTCTGGGCCTTGCATCTGTCTGAAGTGACCTCCTTGGCCAGATTTCGGCCTCCCATGTCTGTCTGGTTGCCCTGCTCAAGGTAGCGTTCAAAGAGGGCTTTGCCCTTGTCCTCGTCAGTCCTCTGCCAGGTGAGGTCAGCACCTTGGAAGTCTGAAATGCTCTTATTCTTGACTACACCACTCATGCTTTTATGTAGTCGCCAGAACAATTTCAGTGTCTTGTCTGTGCTTACTCTTTGACACACCTCTGCCCATTTTTCGCTTTTAACCACCTTGACCAGTTTTTTGAAATAGCTTACTTTTGTGTGCATCTCTCTTTCTAAGTGCAAGCAGGGACTAGGATGACCAGCTCTGTTCTTCTTGGCATTTTGCCATCTCCTTACAGCACTACGCTTATCCACCCAAGCCTTCTCCACCTCGAGACTCCACCACGGTGGCTGCTCCCAGCTTTTTTTCCTGCCCTGAAACGTTCTGCGCTTGTCACGTCTTATTTTACTCACCACATCTTGCCCTGTACTGTCATACTGGAACGTCTTTACCTTTAGCTTGTGCTGCCTGGTTCTGCCTTTCTCCACCAATATGCTGCAAGGGTGGTGGTCGCTGCCATGGTGTCCTAGGACACCCCATCTACACACTGTAGTGAGTGAAGGTGAAACTAGCGCCAGATCAATAGCACTGTCCTCATCGCTTGGACGGCTTGCTGTCCTGGTGACACAGCCACTGTTGATACAAACCAGGTCGATGGTTTCCAGTGCAGTCTCGAGCTCCTCCCCTTGTGTATTGGAGGAAGTGTTTCCCCATGATCTGCCTTTAGCGTTGAAGTCACCACAGAAAATAACATTTCTCTCGTGGCCTAATATGCCACTTAAGCACTGCCACTTCTGGGCGTCCACACTCGCATTGCGGGCATAAACATTAACCAACACGAATGGTATACTGGAATGAACTCTCAACGCCTGTATTTGTATATCGTCACTGTCCCAACTGGACATATCTAGCTCTGACGCCACCATGCTGTCGCGAACGAGAATCGCCGTTCCCAGATGTCGTCTGTTGTAGAAACATTTGAAGCCGGCAATTCGGAGTAGCTGATCGCCCAGTCTCGTCTCCTGGAGTGCTACAATGTCGTTCCTGTAAACTAGGGTTTCTAAAATAGAGCCCCGTTGTTTTACACTGGCACAGTTCCAATATAGAATACGGATGTTCCTGAGTCCTAGACGGTGACACTTGAGTCTAAAACGTCTCAAACCACCGCGCTTACCTTGTTTCTTTGTCCCTGCGCGGCTACCACGCCGCTTCGTAATGTTGACTGCTGACCGCTCGGAAAAAACACGTTCTTCCGCCATGTTGAAAAAACGTAAACACACACTGCTGAGAACCACACACGCTGCTGAAAATTTACTCAAGGATGGCTTCGCTCGATGCACGAACTCCGTAGCACCCGCACAGATCTTGAGTAGAAACTCCTGGTTTTACATCCTGGCACACCAATTACACGCAAGAGATGAATAAATCCATCCCCTACGCGAAAAAGTTAACGAACACAAAACAACACGACCGTTCGTCGCCATCTTGAAACCGGAAGTCCTCTTGACAAGTAGAAAGAACTAAAACTAGACACATAAACAAGTCTGTATCACGACTGCTAAAGAAACAACAACAACACACAAAAAGAACAAACGTGTAAACACAGACAGCAAATAAGATAATAATGAAAGTAATTAGTTGCATATCCTTTACAGAACTTTCCTCTCAACCCCAGTATTTACCAGCTTTCTGTGACGTTCTAGGCAATTTTACGCTCAATGATTCGTCATTGATTTCTGAACAACCGACGCTCATACTATTATGAAAATCAACGCAATAGGATCTGCTGCCAAATCACTGCGGCTGACCTCGAGCCCGGTTTGTTGGGATTATGAAACTGCATTCACTAGCCCCATGCCAATGATGAAATAAACAGAGAGGTTCAATTATCTAACGGTCGTAACAGTAACAGATCGAAGAAGCTTTATTCTCAAGGGGTTATAAATTCGGCAATTTTAGGCCATTCCCAGCAGGGCTGCAATACTGGGATGACCTGTGAAAGCATCGGAACAAGCCCTGGGCATGACATCTGGTTCCAAAGATCAGTTTAATATCGTAGTTACCGAATCGAAAGTATATCAGATATAACGCTGATATGAACAGATACTAGACTTTGATGTTATTTAAAAGGCCGAGAAGCGAAGAGCAACACAGAGATAATATGCAGAGTAATATCCAAGCCGGGCGACATTCCATTAAATGACGAACGACATGTATAACTTGCCCCTCGTCCATGGAAGTCAGAAAGGGCATTATACTTCTTCATAGCACAACGCCAGGGCTGAATTCAAGAGACCACGTGTTGTCCGTGAATAATGATCCCTCTCTCGGCCTGCCTAGTTTACTCCAGAGGAGGGGGAACACCCCCTACATCTTGGACAAGACCAGCTGCAGAAGCTGCCGGATCAGCGGAGCATTACTCTAACTGTCCGCCTGTCGGGGTTTCCACCCTAGCCAGTGACCGTCCAAGGCTTAGGGCCTGGTCTGCCCTGCCATGACATTTTTAGTCTTTATGTTGTATTTCCTTGCATTATAATCAGGTCTGTATCCTCCCGATTGCGCTCCTCCGCCCTAAGCCGTTGGCACAATGTGGGTTGTCGGGTTTTATGAGCGCCGTCCAACATTCATATACATGATATGAACACATAAATACCACATCGGTTATCTGAAATAGTAATTATTATTTAGGCGGCGGGATGGCGGCGGAGAGAGGGCATTTAGGGGTTGAATGATCACTTTCGTTCCACACGCTTAAGGGATGTTGCCTTCATTCATTGTGTTTAACCAAAATTATGTGTGATTCAACAGGTGATATTAAATAACACAGACAAGAATGTAGACACGTGAGTGCTGCGTCTAGTTTCTTAGGCTAATCTAACAAGAATTAGGGGAACTGCAGTCAAGCTTAAGAAGGCAATGGATGAATCACCAAAAAACGAGAAGTAGATTGTGAGCTTTACTAAAACACGATTACAAGAAACAAATTGGACGTTACGGGCAAAGCCTTCGTCAGCACAGAACAAACAAACACAGACACACAACTACATGAAACACACTACGTGACAATATAAGGTTCAGAATCCAGATTCAGTTAAGTGCCATAAATATTGTGTCGGTTTGTGTTTATTTGTTCTGTGCTGATGAAGGCTTTGGTCGCAACGTCCAATTTGTTTCTTGTAATCGTGTTTTATTAAAGCTCACAATCTACTTCTCGTTTTTTTGGTGATTCATTCATGGGCTAAGTCTAGTATGTTAAGCTAAGTCTAGTATGATAAGCTAAGTCAAGATTATTAAGCTAAGTCTAATATGTTAAGCTAAGTCTAGTATGTTAAGCTAAGTCAAGATTATTAGGCTAAGTCTAATATGTTAAGCTAAGTCTAGTATGTTAAGCTAAGTCAAGTTTATTAGGCTAAATCTAGTTTGTTAAGCTAAGTCTAATATGTTAAGCTAAGTCTTGTATGTTAATATAACTCTGGTATGTTAAGCTAAGTCTAGTATGTTAAGCTAAGTCTAATATGTTAAGCTAAGTCTAGTATGTTAAACTAAGTCTAGTGTGTTAAGCTTAGTCTAGTATGTTAAGATAAGTCAAGTTTATTAGGCTAGGTCTAATATGTTAAGCTAATTCTAGTATGTTGAGCTAAGTCTTGTATGTTAAGCTAAGTCTAGTATGGTAAGCTAAGTCTAATATGTTAAGCTAAGTTATCAGTTAGTTATCAGTTGGGGTATCTTCATTGCACTCCGGACATGTCCATAGGTGCTCAGATCCTCCCCCCCCCCCAGCATATGCATCAGCGTCCGGCGGCTAATAGTGCCAGTTCTGTGTTGGTTGACGAGGCACCTCGTTTTCCCGATGTATCTCTCGCGTCTGGCTGTGCCGATTCTTACTCCAAGTCTTTCATCCTGGACAGCGATGTGGATTCACTGACGTCAAAGTCCTCTGTTCTCGCCATATCTTTGAGGACGTTAATAACATCGGCACGATCCATGGGCTGGCCATCTACAGGGGGTGCAGAGCCAGCCAGTTTATCAGCTCGTTCATTTCCCTCGACTACCGCATGTCCTGGGACGAAAATGAAGTTGACTTTACGGACAACAGACTTCCGCGGTGACTCAGTCCACTGTCTACGTACAGATCCAGCTTCGGCCTTCTGAATCATGCTCATTGAATCACTTAGTACACACACGTTGGTATAATGCTGTGATTCCAGCCATATGAAAGCCTGTGTAACTGCCATCACCTCCATCGTCATGCTGCTCGTGGTCATAGAGTGGGCACCACTGGATGTTAAGCTAAGTGTAGCAAGTTAAGCTAATTCTAGTTTATTAGGCTAAATCTAGTATGGTAAGCTGTGTTTGTGTTGTTTGTCCATCAAGAATGATAATGACCATTCATTTCATCCAGTGGGGTTGAAAGTATGGAGCCGTTAGTTCTAATATGGCTGATAAGGCCTATTTTGGCTCGAAATGTTAATTGACAATGTGGACAAAGAATGCTTGACGTTTCTGGAGGAGGATTTCCTGCAGTGGTTTTTTTCTGTCCTGCCTTTTCTTGACATCTTTTGCAGTCCTGGTTGCCTCACACGTGACTTCACCCTTGCGTAATGATGCACGCCACGAATTTCAGTCTCTGGCTGCAGTCTCCCAGGTGTCATGATGAATTCCAAAAGCATTCAGAGAGATTTTCAGTATCTTTAAAGCGTTTCCTCTGGCCGCCTTGGGAGCGTTTACCACAACGCAACTCGCCGTAAAAAATTCGTTTAGGGAGCCTGTGATCTGGCATACGAGTTAAGTGACCAGCCCAGCGAATCTGATTCTTCATTAGTAGTATGTTAAGCTAAGACTTGTATGCTAAGCTAAGTATGGTATGTTAAGATGTCGTTTACTTTCTTTCTTTCTTCTTCTTCTTCTTCTTCTTCTTCTTCTTCTTCTTCTTCTTCTTCTTCTTCTTCTTCTTCTTCTTCTTCTTCTTCTTCTTCTCCTCCGTCTCGTTCTCCTTCTTTACTCAGGATTGCAGTTAATTCATCCGACTGGACCGTTTAGAACACACAATCCAGAAATGTAAGGACAACGCTGGTCCGTGTAAGCAAACCAATGGAACATGTCAATGTAATAACGTTTTGACATAATACCTCGGGATTTCTTTAGGCTGTAACCGATGGAAACGCTTCTATATTAACTGGTTTCATTGTGACTGTATCGCCAGCACGGGGATTACATATGTAGTGCAGCAATAAGAGAGCTTCCATAAACAGTTAAAAGCAGATGTCACGGCTGACAAACAACAGGACAAATCCGAATCGATCAACACAAAAAAGTCACACTTGCTTTGAAAACAAAATAATTTCTCCCCCAAGAACTTTAGCAAAGCTTCCACAAACATGGCTACTAGAACCTATCCGGCAAACAAACACAACACGTCATCAACATCATTGCCTGATTTCTTCAACTAAGTAGGATTGATAAGATGGCTGACCGCCAAAATTAATTATAGCGGATTTGCGTTTAATTCGTTCAATCCATCTTTCTGGCAAATATTGTTTGAGCAACAAAAGAAATGTTTGAAAATAAAACACGAAAAGCTAACGATGAAATATGACCTTTGATAGGTAATTGGACAGACATATTTAATTAAATTACCCTGGTTATGTAAACAAGGCATAACACAAATATTTAAAGTATGTTATGTAATTTAAATAGGCCACAATGGTAAGACGAACTTTCCAAGTTTTGGAATAAGAGAAAATAATACAATCCGTATGATGTAAGTGTATGGTTAGAGAGGGTCTCTTCTTACTCCATGAGGCGTGTAGCGTATATGGTGTTAGCTGACTCAACCCTTTTAGATTACTCGGGACTAGAATAGGGATTACATCAATGTTTCAATGGCCGACTTTACTTCCAAGGGCAGTTTTCTGGTCACCATTTAGACTAGTTTGACCTCAGAGTCTGGTCACCACTTAGGGTAGTTTGACATCAGAGTTAGTCATCACTTAGGCTAGTTTGACCTCAGAGTCTGGTCACCCCTAAGGCTAGTTTGACCTCAGAGTCTGGTCAACACTTAGACTAGTTCGACCTCAGAGTGTGGTCACCACTTAGCTAGTTTGACCTCAGAGTCTGGTCACCAATTAGGCTAGTCTGACCTCAGAGTCTGGTCACCACTTAGGTTAGTTTGACCTCAGATTCTGGTCACCACTTAGGCTAGTTTGACCTCAGAGTCTGGTCACCACTAAGGTTAGTTTGACCTCAGAGTCTGGTCACCACTTAGGTTAGTTTGACCTCAGATTCTGGCCACCACTTAGGCTAATTTGACCTCAGATTCTGGTCACCACTTAGGCTAGTTTGACCTCAGATTCTGGTCACCACTTAGGCTAGTTTGACCTCAAAGTCTGCTTACCACTTAGGCTAGTTTGACCTCAGATTCTGGTCACCACTTAGGTTAGTTTGACCTCAGAGTCTGGTCACCACTTAGGCTAGTTTGACCTCAGAGTCTGGTCACCACGTAGGCTAATTTGACCTCAGAGTCTGGTCACCACTTAGGTTAGTTTGACCTCAGAGTCTGGGCACCACTTAGGCTAATTTGACCTCAGAGTCTGGTCACCACTTAGGTTAGTTTGACCTCAGATTCTGGTCACTACTTAGGTTAGTTTGACCTCAGAGCCTGGTCACCACTTAGGCTAGTTTGACCTCAGATTCTGGTCACCACTTAGGCTAGTTTGACCTCAGAGTCTGGTCACCACTTAGGCTAGGTTGACCTCAGAGTCTGATCTTCACTTAGGTTAGTTTGACCTCAGAGTCGTGCCACGGTGTCCGGGGAAGGAAATGTCTCCGGTGTGGTACTGACTTTATTCTCCTCAACATCAGTACTAACGCAATGTGCACATCTCACCCACTGTAACAACAATGTGCACATCTCACCCACTGTAACAACAATGTACACATCTCACCCACTGTGACAACAATGTGCACATCTTACCCACTATATTCCCGACAAGCTACTCCACAAAAGGAAACATTTACACCGCCTCAAGTTTCCCCGCAGAGTTAATCAGTATTCAGGAATCCCTGTGCAGTCGGAAGGCTATAAAACGCCCTCCTCGTCGATTTCTCACCAACCCATGAAATATGATCATCACGGCAATAAAGACAAGGCGTTCTGTATAGTGTATCCGACGAACAATAAACAATTGCTCAAATATAGTGAAGCCTTAGCAATTAAGTGTTTCTAGCCAGTTTTATGCAAACAGAAATAGTTCGACTCACAACTGAAACAACCGTTGGGATAACAAATGTTCCACATTGGAACAATACCAGTGACTGAGTGTTTTAATTGTTTCAGCTGAAGTCTAAGGGCTTGCGAACGCGGTTTGTGAGCCCGTATACCCGGGTTCGAAATACAGCGGTGCTGGTTTTTTCGAAAAAGTTATAGGAGCCGGTTGTTCATAAAACAATGGCAAACTACTGAACGTAAAATTTGCCCAGGTATCACGAACCGCGAAAATGCTGGGTTGACTGCTACGTCATGTGAAGGACATGCAACTTAATTGTTTTTAATTATTCATTTATTCACGTTATATGATATATAGCTGTGCAGTATGTACATGACGAGATGCAGCTATATATGGCAGGCAATAAATCGTGCAACATATTGTGTGTTGTTTCTGTATTTAACATCACAATTGTGTGTGAGAGAATAGGCAGTGGCAGACCGAGAGAAATGGCGCTGGATGGACTGAGACGGTGACAAGGAGGAATATCTTCGGCAGAGTTGATCCATAACACCAAAGACCGAGATCTGTGGAGAGACATAAACGTCTACGCCAGCTGGCAAGACACGTGCTATTTATTACAATGAAGCGCATCATTCGCGACTATACACTATATCAATCTATATATTATCACTATTATTTAACTGTATGTAGACTCGCCGATTACCCGAGCTGCAGGATAGAAAGAATTCACACAGTAATTGCTAGAATCAGAAATAATTAACATACACGATAACTCTGCATTTCAGAATATTAGCCGATTGTTGCACTATTTTTCTCTGCCCTCGTCTATCTGTCTTCCGTTTATCTTTTCTCTAATGGCAACGAATTCGTTTTTCTTTTCTTTTTTTTTTTTTTTGTTAATCTGTCGTGACATGTCAAAGAATATTAACGGTAATTTTGTAGAAACACATACTAAATTGTCTGCTTTATTATCATTATTTCATCGTCGTCGTTTCTTCTTACCACTTTCTGTGCTTTGACTGTTTTCCGTCGGTGTTTGAGCATTGGAGGAGCGGCTGGCTGAGTGGTTACAACGCTGGACTCTCCTTCGGGAGACCCAGGTTCGATCCCTCGGTAAAGTGTGGGAATTTTTTCTGTCGGGGGCAAAAAGAAAATCCCAACCTGCACAGTTCGCGGCGACTGCACTAGCCAGGCGGACTTAATTCCTGAGGCTCAAAGACCCCTCTGCCATACACCGCAAGGTACTATATTGGTA
>OY992885.1:113343542-113368542 GCA_963921405.1 Cepaea hortensis
TAGCTTGTGAAGTCGTGTCTAGACATGATGCCTCGAGGCAGATTGTGAAGTCATGTCCAGATATGATACCTCGAGGCAGATCATCAGGTCGTGTCCAGACATGATGCCTCGAGGCAGATTGTGAAGTCGTGTCCAGACATGATGCCTCGAGGCAGATTGTGAAGTCGTGTCCAGACATGATGCCTCGGGGTAGCTTGTGAAGTCGTGTCCAGACATGATGCCTCGAGGCAGATTGTGAAGTCATGTCCAGACATAATGCCTTGGGGCAGCTTGTGAAGTTGTGTCCAGACATGATGCCTCGAGGCAGATTGTGAAGTCATGTCCAGACATGATACTTCGAGGCAGATCATCAGGTCGTGTCCAGACATGATGCCTCGAGGCAGATTGTGAAGTCGTGTCCAGACATAATACTTCGAGGCAGATTGTGAAGTCATGTCCAGACATAATACCTAGGGGCAGCTTGTGAAGTCGTGTCCAGACATGATGCCTCGAGGCAGATTGTGAAGTCATGTCCAGACATAATGCCTTGGGGCAGCTTGTGAAGTCGTGTCCAGACATGATGCCTCGAGGCAGATTGTCAGGCCGTGTCCAGGCATGATACCTCGAGGCAGATCATCAGGTCGTGTCCAGACATGATACCTCGAGGCAGCTCATCAGGTCGTGTCCCGACATGATACCTCGAGGCAGATCATCAGGTCGTGTCCAGACATGATGCCTCGAGGCAGATTGTCAGGTCGTGTCCAGACATGATACCTCGAGGCAGATCATCAGGTCGTGTCCAGACATGATACCTCGAGGCAGATCATCAGGTCGTGTCCAGACATAATGCCTCGAGGCAGATCATCAGGTCGTGTCCAGACATGATACCTCGAGGCAGATTGTCAGGCCGTGTCCAGACATGATACCTCGAGGCAGATTGTGAAGTCGTGTCCAAACATGATGCCTCGAGAAAGATTGTCAGGCCGTGTCCAGACATGATGCATCGAGGCAGCTTATGAAGTCATGTCCAGACATGAAAACTCGAGGCAGCTTGTGAAGTCATGTATAGATATGATTCCTCGAGGTAGATTGTGAAGTCGTGTCCATATATGGTGTCTCGGTGCAGCCTGTGAAGTCGTGTCCAGACTGCAAACGTGAGTCAGATTGTGAAATATCCAGACATGCAGACTCGAGGCAGATTGTGAAGTTGTGTCCAGACATACCCAACTGAGGCAGATTGTGAAATGTCCGTATATTCAGACTCGGGGCTGACTGTGAAAAGTCTAGAAATGCAGACTCGAGGCAGATTGTGAAATGTCCAGACGTACTAACTCGAGGCAGATTGTGAAGTGTCCAGACATGCAGAATTAAGGCAGATTGTGAAATGTCCAGACATGCAGAGAATTAAGGCAGATTGTGAAATGTCCAGACATGCAGAATTAAGGCAGATTGTGAAGAGTCCAGACATGCAGAATTAAGGCAGATTGTGAAATTTCCAGACATGCAGAATTAAGGCAGATTGTGAAGTGTCCAGACATGCAGAATTAAGGCAGATTGTGAAGTGTCCAGACATGCAGAATTAAGGCAGATTGTGAAGTGTCCAGACATGCAGAATTAAGGCAGATTATGAAGTGTCCAGACATGCAGAATTAAGGCAGATTGTGAAGTGTCCAGACATGCAGAATTAAGGCAGACAGTGAAGTGGCCAGACATGCAGAATTAAGGCAGATTGTGAAGTGTCCAGACATGCAGAATTAAGGCAGATTGTGAAGTGTCCAGACATGCAGAATTAAGGCAGATTGTGAAGTGTCCAGACATGCAGAATTAAGGCAGATTGTGAAGTGTCCAGACATGCAGAATTAAGGCAGATAGTGAAATGTCCAGACATGCAGAATAAAGGCAGATTGTGAAGTGTCCAGACATGCAGAATTAAGGCAGATTGTGAAGTGTCCAGACATGCAGAATTAAGGCAGATTGTGAAGTGTCCAGACATGCAGAATTAAGGCAGATTGTGAAGTGTCCAGACATTCAGATTTAAGGCAGATTGTGAAGTGTCCAGACATACAGAATTAAGGCAGATAGTGAAATGTCCAGACATGCAGAATTAAGGCAGATTGTGAAGTGTCCAGACATGCAGAATTAAGGCAGATTGTGAAGTGTCCAGACATGCAGAATTAAGGCAGATTGTGAAGTGTCCAGACATGCAGAATTAAGGCAGATTGTGAAGTGTCCAGACATGCAGAATTAAGGCAGATTGTGAAGTGTCCAGACATGCAGAATTAAGGCAGATTGTGAAGTGTCCAGACATGCAGAATTAAGGCAGATTGTGAAGTGTCCAGACATGCAGAATTAAGGCAGATTGTGAAGTGTCCAGACATGCAGAATTAAGGCAGGTTGTGAAGTGTCCAGACATGCAGAATTAAGGCAGATTGTGAAGTGTCCAGACATGCAGAATTAAGGCAGATTGTGAAGTGTCAAAGACATACAGAATTAAGGCAGATTGTGAAGTGTCCAGACATGCAGAATTAAGGCAGATTGTGAAGTGTCCAGACATGCAGAATTAAGGCAGATTGTGAAGTGTCCAGACATGCAGAATTAAGGCAGATTGTGAAGTGTCCAGACATGCAGAATTAAGGCAGATTGTGAAGTGTCCAGACATGCAGAATTAAGGCAGATTGTGAAGTGTCCAGACATGCAGAATTAAGACAGATTGTGAAGTGTCCAGACATGCAGAATTAAGGCAGATTGTGAAGTGTCCAGACATGCAGAATTAAGGCAGATAGTGAAATGTCCAGACATGCAGACTGGAGGCAGCTGGCGGATGAAGATGTCCAGACATGGACGTGGACACGATATCACAAGCTGCTAATATGCTTCTCCCAAGATGTGAAGTCTCAGTACTGGTCTTCATTTAAGGTTCTTCCACTCCATCTTTGAAAGTTTCTGCCCGCATATAATGTCGTCCTCTAGTTCATCTCTTGATATTGTCCTCCCAAATGTTACACTGTCCTCCAGTGCATCTATTGGAATTAATAGTCCTCCCAAATGTAACGCTGTCCTTCAGTCCATCTCTTGATATTGTCCTCCCACTTGTATCGCTGTCCTCCCCTGAGACGTTCCCCCTCCAGTTTTCAATCTAACACTTCCTCTTATCAGAATCTCGGTAGCGCTCCACCATCACGTTAGCGTGGCGGCCCCGTGGTGACAGGTTCCAGCTCGAACCGAGACTGGTGTCTTTTCACTGACCGAGGATACCAGCCAAGAAGGGTACCAGGAAATCTCTTGGGAAGTAAATGCTACCGATGTAATTGCCACCACGTGACCCTCGAGTGCGGATCGGTGTGTACAAATATGGGCTCGCCGCGTGTAGCAAATAGACCCCGTGGCGTGTAAAACGGGAATTTTGCTTTTTGACATACATTCTGGAACAAGGTCTAACCCTTTAGGTCTCTTCAGATATGAAGTCAGATAAGGACCTTTTACAACAGTGGTTCTCAACCTGTGGGGAATCCCCTCCCTCCCCCAGGGGGTGGATTTTATGGTTTCCGGGGGGGGGGGGGGGGGGGGGGGTAGGAATTAAGATTATTTCAAGATCGCGTTAATACAAGAACCGATTACTTGATATTGTTTTTCCCTTCGTACTGTACGGTTCTGTACGTCTCACCCTTCTAAAATTCATTTTATAAAGTAAGTAGACCCACCAATCATGTTTTATGTGGACGTGTAGACTTGTTTTAGTATGTGCTATTAAATTTAGTTCCCATTATTACGTATACTGTGTAGGGGCGGGGCGGGATTTTTAGGTAGGAAATACGAAAGGGGGGGGGGGATGACGTTCTGAAAATATGGTGAAGGGGGGCACAGGCCAAAAAAAGGTTGAGAACCACTGTTTTACAAGTCTCAAGCCGTCTTGGTCATATGGTGCCAGACCCGTATTTGTGTAGAACAATCGGCTCTCGGTGGTTGATGTGGTCAGTCTCTCACCTACCGCTTTTACTGCCCACGGCATTTTCCAGTACCCATTTTAGAATGTCTTGACCTGGGAGCGGAGGTCAATTTTTAGAATTCTTCTGTACATATATGTGGAATATCTTCAAGTATATAGCACATATTTGAATACATAGCTCTGCTTCAAATATATAGCACGTCTTCAAATACATAACACGTCTTCAAATATATAGCGCATCTTTAAATATGTAGCACATTTTCAAAGATATAGCACATCTTGAAATTTATAGCGCATCTTCGAATTAATAGCATATCTTTAAATATGTAGCACATCTTCAAATATATAGCACATCTTCAAATATACAGCACATCTTCAAATATATATTTAAAAAACTTTAGTTGCATGTAAAAGATTTAGTTGCATGTCCTTCACAGGACGTAGCAGTCAACCCCAGCTTTTTGGATATTCGTGATTCCTGGGCAAGTTTTACGTTCAGTAGTTTGCCATTGCTTACTGAACGACCGGCACCTATACCTTTTTCGAAAAAAAATCATCGCACTGCTGTTTTCGAACCTGGGTATACGGGATTACGAATCGCGTCCGTAACCCATTCGACACGGAGACGGCTCAAATATATAGCACATCTTCAAATATATAACACATCTTCAAATATATAGCACATCATCAAATATATAGCACATCTTCAAATATATAGCACAACTTCAAATATATGACACATCTTCAAATATGTAGCACATCCTAAAATATATAAAGCACATTTAAAATATAGCATATCTTAGAATATATAACACATTTTCAAATATATAGCACATCTTCAAATATATAGACATCCTAAAATATATAGCCCATCTTCTAATATACAGCAGCTCATGAAATGTATAGCACATCTCCGAATATAAAGTAAATCTTACAATATAGCGTATCTTAGAATATATAACACATTTTCAAATATTTAGCATATCTTCAGATATACGCAAGATCTTCTAATGTAGACTATAAAACAAACGATACAAACAAACCAATCCCAGTCTTGAGTTACATTTGATGTTGAGGGTAGCGCTACACTGCTGCCCCCCCCCCCCCCCCCCCCATTCCCCAACAACTGTCGAAAACTCCCCTAACAACTTGACTTCCACCCTGTACCCAGGTTAGAGGATCGTGTAATCCTGTTTGAAAATCCTGTCAATCCGGACAGCAATCGTTGCAACAGTCGTAATACTCGCGCACAGTTAATGCAAGGATACCAAAAGCCGAGCTCAGGATCGAGAGATAAAATACACCAATGAACATCCGACATTGAAGGGAACTTTCCGTGAGGTCTCTCTCGTGGATTACTCCGTTAATCCTAATGGAGCAGCGGGATTATATGTGACGAAGACGCCAGATGAATTTGGAGGAAAGTAAGAGATTGAGTTGGCTAAAAATATCTTCCTGGAGACGACCTAGTAAAGATGTGTATTGATTTGATGCCGGCTTCAATTTCATGTGAGTTGACATTTTGAGGAGGACCCCAGAAAGTGTTTTAGAGATTTTTTTTTAGTTGGTGTCTTGTTGGTTTGTACTGTTGTCTAGGGAAGGAAACGGACAGGCAGAACGAGACAGAGAGGGGTGGGAGAGAGAGAAAAAAGAAAGAAAGAAAGAAAGAAAGAAAGAAAGAAAGAAAGAAAGAAAGAAAGAAAGAAAGAATGACAGACAGACAGACAGACAGACAGACAGACAGACAGACAGACAGAATGAATGAATGAATGAATGAATGAATGAATGAATGAAAGAAAGAAAGAAAGAAAGAAAGAAAGAAAGAAAGAAAGAAAGAAAGAATGACAGACAGACAGACAGACAGACAGACAGACAGACAGACAGACAGACAGACAGACAGACAGAATGAATGAATGAAAGAAAGAAAGAAAGACAGACAGACAGACAGACAGACAGACAGACAGACAGACAGACAGACAGACAGACAGACAGACAGACAGACAGACAGATTACGAATAAACTCACAGGAAGAGAAAGAACAAAGTGGAGATGAAGGGGAGCAGAAGACATTGAATGTTGAAACACCACAAGTATACCACTGCACATAATTAACATCAAGCTGGCATATGTTATATGTTCTCTCTCTCTCTCTCTCTCTCTCTCTCTCTCTCTCTCTCTCACACACACACACACACACACACTGCCTCTCTCTGTCTCTTTTAAAAGCACACACATAAATATATGTGTGTGTATGTATGTGTGTATGTATGTGCGTGTGTGTCTATGCAAATGAGCCACTACTGACTGTCGAAAGCGACAAGAAAACAACACAAACATAACCGAGCCAGCCAAACCACCAACTGAGGACACAAGCAATCAAGGACAACAGAGAAACACAACGCAGAGAAATGTCATCGACACAGAAGTGATCAAGAAAACCGCACAGACAATTGATCTCACGTAGTTAACGAGAGCCGGTTGAACAATCCCCCAGTTATGTACAGGGTGTATTTTTAATGACTGCGCAGTGTTTGAAAATATTGCCGATCTAAGTTTTGTATTTACCTGTATGTTGCATGAACTTTACAGAGGGTGGATACAAAACTTGGACCGGCAATATTTTCAAACACTGCACGGTCATTAAAAATACACCCTATACAAGTCAAGTCGAGAGATTTATGACATAATGGGAACGTAAATATAGACCCTAACCCAGAGTTTCCCAACCTTTTTTGTGCTATGCCCCACCTAAGCCTTTCTAAAATTCTTCAAAACATATAATGGAGAACTGAAATTCAAATACAAAATAATTTTAGTGAAAGATTTTTCTATATTATTTTAATTATGAGTAATTATTTAAATTTAGTGAGATCCTTGCGCTTGATGCTTGCTGCA
The DNA here is from genome assembly GCA_963921405.1 of Cepaea hortensis. NCBI lineage: Eukaryota > Metazoa > Mollusca > Gastropoda > Stylommatophora > Helicidae > Cepaea > Cepaea hortensis. Next base: position 113,350,363 of record OY992885.1, read on the forward strand.
AAGAGATTTTATGTCAGGTTCCAATTTAGTTAACTTCAGTCTCAAGTCTCCCCGTTTTGTTATATCCAGCCTATTTCTTCCATTTTCGAATTGCCCCCCTTAACAATCGAATTGCCCCCCTGTGGGGCGTGGGCCCCACGTTGGGAAACACTGCCCTAACCCAAACTCTGGTGATAGTAGGTTGTGTCGAACCTTGACCATCCACGTCTATCGGCACGGCAATGCCAAGTAAGAGTAAGGACTATTGTACAGGCCCTAAGGCGCTATGGGCATACTTTGCTCGTCATCAAGTGCCCGGCCAGCTGGCGTAGGCGTTCATGTCTCTGGCGTATGATGACACTACATCTAGCTTAAGAATGGAGGTGGAGGCGGTCAGTGCAGCTTTCCGCTGGATAGAAAACACGATACATACACATTGTAATTGTAACTGACTCAGAAAGCATGCTGAGAAGGGTGAGAACAGGCAAGCTTCGTGCAGAGTGGCTTGCTTCGCTTCGGAGGTCACGGGTAACAAGCATCACCTGGATCTTTTCTCCTGGGCATGCCGGTGTGCTGGGGAATGAACAGGCGGACAGATTGGCTGGCTCGGCAGAACTTGGTGGAGTATTGATGCATGACAAGGCAGATGTGGTTGCGGCCTTTTGGGAGCACGTGTACACCTCGGAGGAGCAAATGGATCACCATAGTCTGGTTAGAATGAGGCAGCGAGGAGTGACGAGGGGATCTGGCCGACGCTCGCCGCTCAGAGGAAAGGCGAGACGGACATATAATCAGATTGCTACTGGAACTATTAGTGTTGGAACTCTTCGCTGGTTGCTGAGGATGGGGACGGAGCGCTTATGGGAATGTCCCGAATGCTGTGATGTCGGTTCCTAGATCAATCAATCAATCAATCAATCTCCACAAATCTCGGTCCTTGGTGTTCAGGATCAACTATGATGATGATATTCCTTCATGCCACCGTCTCAATCCATTCCACATCGTTGCTCTAGGTCTCATCATCATCAAGTGCCGTGCCAGCTGGCGTAGGCGTTCATGGCTCTCCATAGATCTCGGTCTTTGGTTTTCTGGATCAACTCTGCTGCTGATATTCCTCCATGCCACCGTCTCAATCCATCCAGCATCACTTCTCTTGGTCTACCTCTGCCTCTCTTCCCCTCGATCTTTCCAGTTGTTACGATGTTCTCCAATGCCTCTCTTCTCATCACATGACCGAGGAAAGCTGTTTGTCTCTGTCTTATTGTTGTATATAATGTTCTAGTTTCGTTAGCCTGTTTCAGGCAGTCATCGTTAGTTACTCTGGCAGTCCAAGGTATTCGCAACATTCGTCTCAGGAACCACATCTCTGTTGCTTCTAATTTCTTCTTAATTTGTTCATTTACATTCCAAGATTCACTACCATACAGCAAAACTGGTTCTACATAGCATTTCAGCACTCTCTTTCTTACATTCAGTGATAGTGACTTATTGCATAAGATACTCTTCATTTTCTGAAATGCGGCTTTTGCCTGCCCTATTCTGCTCCTAATCTCTGTTGTACATCTTCCATCTGGTGTTATAAATGCCCCTAGGTATCTAAAATTATCAACTTGGTTAAGGATTTTCCCTTCTATTTCTATGTCACATTTTGGTGTCACCATTTTCTTTGATATTACCATTGTTACTGTTTTCTTGATATTCAAGGAGAGTCCTTCCCTTGCACTCTCTGTTACTACAACGTCTAATAATTGTTGTAGGTCTGTTGAATTATCCGCCACCAATACTGTGTCATCTGCATAGCGTATATTATTTATATTATAACCTCCAACTAGTATTCCTGGCATCTCTTTGATCTCTCTCATTATTACTTCGCTATACAGGGAGAAAAGATCTGGTGACAAGACACACCCTTGTCGTACTCCTAGCTTTATCTGTGCGTAACTACCCTCTTTATTTCCCATTTTAATTGCTGCTACTTGGTTCCAGTAAATATTCTTTATTATTCTTAAATCTTTTCCATCAGTGTTGATATCTTCCAACATTTTAATCAGTTCATCATGTTTTACTTTATCAAATGCCTTAGTATAATCAATGAAGCACAAATATATGTCTCTCTGTTTCTCTATTGACCTTTCTACTAGTGTCCGTAATGTATAAATTGCATTGTTTGTGCCCTTTCCTTCCACAAATCCATACTGTTCTTCACTAATTTCCATTTTTATTTTATTTTTGGTTCTTCTCATTATGATTCTGAGTAGAAGCTTAGTGATATGGTTTATAAGGTTAATTGTACGAAAATCTTCACAATCAATTGCTCCTGGTCTTTTTGGTATAGCTATAAATACAGATTTCAGCATATCACTGGGTAAATATCCACTGCTGTAAATATCATTCAACATTTTGGTTAATATATCCACTCCAAATTCTCCCAATACTTCTAATTCTTCTATTGTGATTTCATCTGGCCCAGCTGTTTTTCCTTTCTTCATACGTTTCATAGCGTCAGCGACTTCTTCTTTCAGAATAGGTGGACCTTCTAAGTTACTATCTTCTGTTAATTCTTCCCTTTCTCCGTCATATAATTCTCTTATATACTCATTCCACCTCTTCATTATAGCATCTTCCTCTAATATTATCTTTCCTATTTTTGATTTCAAACACCCTGTATATTCTTATTTTTCTTCCTGTAAGCTCACTGATTTGTCTGTGCATATTTTTTGTATCTTTAATGGAATTTAATTCAATTTTTTTGCATTGCTCGTTTAACCAACTTTCTTTCGCCTTCCCACATTTATCTTTTATTTCTTTATTTATCTTAGCGTATTCTTGCTTGTCATTTTTACTCTGTTTCCTTTTGTCCATCAGTTTTAAGATATCTTCATTCATCCATTTTTTCTTAGCTATTTTGCCTCTCTCCGGTAATACTTCTTTGCTAGTTTGATGAATGGAGTCCCTTAACATTTCCTATTGTTCATCTATACTCTGTATTTTAGTTATTGCATTGTACCTATTTTTCACAGTCACTCTGTATTGTTCTTGCATTTCTTTATCTATTTTCAGAACCTCTTTATTAAGTCTCATGTTCTTAACCATTTTTTTCCCTCTCTTTAATCTTACTTTTATTTGTCCACATAGTGGTACATGATCACTATTACAGTCAGCACCAGGCATTGTCTTTACATTAGTTAAAGCATTTCTAAATCTTTTATTAATTAGTATGTAGTCAATTTGGTTGCGTATTTTCTTATCAGGGCTTATCCATGTGTACAGTCGTCTTTTATGGTGTTTAAACCATGTGTTTCCAATTATCATATCATTGATATTTGCCCATTCTATTAGCTTTTCCCCTCTTTCATTTCTTGTACCTAAACCATAATTCCCCACTACATCCTCCATTTTTCCCTTTCCTACTTTTGCATTAAAATCACCAAGTATTATCTTTATTTCTTGTGATCCAATTTGAGCCATCGCCATTTCTATTTCGTCGTAAAAGTGTTGTATTTCTTCATCACTACTGCTTGCTGTTGGTGCATATACTTGTATAATATTTATGTCTATTGGTTTGCCTTTGATTTTTACCATAATAACTCTATCTGAAATACACCAGTATCCATTAATTGACTTGGCTGTTTTTTCGTCTAATATTATTCCTACACCTTTTTCATGTGTATCCCCTCCAGAATAAATTATTGTGTGATTGTCAGCTATAATTTTGCCCGATCCCTTCCATCTCATCTCACTAACGCCTAGTATATTCATTTTAATGCTATCCATCTCTCTTAGAACATTGGTCAACTTTCCTAGCTCATTTAATGTCCTAATATTCCATGTTCCTACTTTAAATTTATTTATTTTAGTTAAGATTCTAGGTCTACCTCTGCCTTTTTCTCCCACCGATATTTCCAGTTGTCACGATGTTCTCCAATGCCTCGCTTCTCATCACATGAACAAAAAAGCTGTTTGTCTCTATCTTATTGTTGTAAAAAATATTCTAGTGTTGACATATGCCTGGGTCATTGACATTGAGATGAGTGACCTGTGTAGCGGGACTACGAGAAATACAATCAACCCTGAGAAATAATGGGGCGGGTGTGAATAGGCACCCCCGAGGTTGGATGGGGCGAAAGACAGTTTTAGGCTGGGGTGTAATGTTGTTGGGAGCCCAGGGAGGGGCTAGACAGCAGGGTTAAAAGACAATGGAAAACTTTGACTAGGCAGTGGAAGCGGAGACCGACTGAGGTTGGGTTCGTGTGAAGTCAAGGGACTTCGGGGAGTGGAGTTTTAGAATCCGAACGAGTCGGGAGTCGACGGAGAACTGTGTTGTGGGATTCTCCGAGCTTTGAATGGAGGCCTGAACCCAGTGTGGGTGGCATAGTGAGCAGAGGCTCCGACCCAGTGTGTGGGTCGTATTGTGTGAGATCCAGCCGTGGATAGTAGCTGGACTAAATGTCTTGTGGATGTGAGATTCAGGAAGATTATAGAAGGCAGTGATGGGTGCTGATTAACGTGTGAGGAGAATACATATATATTCTGTGGATTTTACATTGATTTCTGGAGATACCAATATATTATGTGTCCGTGTTCTTTCTGTATTAAAGGATTATGTGCGCCAAACCGCTCTTGTTTACTGACTGATGGATGTATGCTGCGGGGGTGAGTTGCATTGGGAGATAGAGAGTTAACTCACTTACAAGTCATATTGACACACCAGGAGTATCGTTACCTAGACAACGACCATATCACGCATCACAACATCGTGATAAGTGTCATTAGCCTCTTCCAGACATTCGTTGTTAGTTACTCTGGCAGTACAAGATATGACATAACCAAAGGAAGCTATTTGTCTCTTTCTTATTGTTGTATACAATCTCTAGTTTCTTTCGCCTCTTCCTCTTTTCGCCTCTCCCACAATCGTTGCTAGTCTTCGCTGCTAGACCCTTATTTTATTGCCTAACTGCCGCTCTATGCATGATGGGATCGATATGACACCCGCCGTATCGACATGGCACATGATGATAATGATTTCATCAAACGTCTCGTAACCAAATCTCCTGAACTATAATAAAAGGATTACGAACTTCCACGTAATCAAATACGAGTCATAAAAACTTTCGTCTCTTCATTAAATGATGAAAGTCTGAGCTGTCTTCCCACGGCCAGTTACAGACTCGTTCTAGCTTGTGAAAAGAATTAACGAGGACCTAAATTACACACGATTTCCCTCATTTGTAACCTCAAGCAGATGTACTGCTATCTACAAGGATGGAGAGAAACGGAGGAAGGACAAAGAAATCATACAGCAAAGTCTAACCCGACACTCCAGAGACAAGATGATGATTAAGAACGAGGGAAGAGCGAATGGTGAGTGACAGAGAAGAAGGAGATCTTGTTTGTTGTATCAAATGAAGATGAAACACGAGCTCGCCTCGGCGGGAGATGTAATAAACTGTCTTGGCTGTCAGCAGACGTGACACAAACGTGGCCCAGGGGAGATGTATTAGAGGAATGGGGGACAAAAGTTGCGGGGAGAACCTGACACAAGGAGACCGAGCCTCGCGTGAAAGGACCAGCGCCTCAGGGAGGCTTCGGAACTCTGGATACGGACAAAGTGAATGATTAAGGCACGGCGTCTTTCCCGTGTCTGTATGGCTTTCTTACAGTCGATCATGTTGTTATATCTTCAACATTGCGTCTGATGATATTGAAAAATATGTAAATGGACAACTCCTGGATAACATCAGGACTGTGTATCCAAACAGTGAATGTGCAGTAAAAACAAACGCCGCGTCAGTCAAGGACGTGTTTTAAGATGACTAAAGAAGCATATCCACAACAGAGAGTTTACATAAGCTGCCATTTGCAGATGACCAGAGTTTACTGTATAAGAACAATGCGGATCTCCGGTACCACAGACATTGCCTTGATAACTACGGTCAGAATTATTATATGAAGAATCGAAATGACGCAATTTATGAGAATTTGACGAACCTGGTGCAATCTGACGTAAATAATAATGGAAACATCATTAAAATAAGTTAGAGAGTACAAGTATGTGTGTTCACTGAGTACGGAAGACTAGATAGAGTATTAGAAAGGAGAATGCAGAAAGCAACCAACATCAACTATCAAATAGCGTCCATTTCTAAAATATCCAAATATCAACTTGTATACAAAAAAGGATACTAATAGATTTGTTCCAACGCTGTGTTATCAGTGCCAAACATGGATAGTCCTAGAAACACAAGCGTAAAAACACATCTTGTAAGATGAGATGCATAAGAACTGCGGATGCAAAAACAAGAAGAGATAGAGGGGCAAATGAAGAAGTAAGAACAAGCATAGAGGTGGTAACTATTAGTATTACTGACTAGATAGAACATCAAGGAATTAAATTATTAGGACATTTAGTTAGAACTGAACAAAATCAACCGGCGGCTAGTTCGTTCTACGTGAGAAAATTGGGATACAAGGCGAGAGGGCCAGCCAGGATGTGTTGGCTAGATGGACTACAAGAGACACTGAAGAAATCAAATATGACGTCAGTACAAGCAACAAGACGAGAGAAACAGAACATGGCATCTGCCTCCTCGCTACCACACTTCACGGCAAAAGAAGTAGGACAAAAGAAAAAGAGGAAGGAAAGATCACAACATGACATAACAGACCAGTGTAGGAGAGAACATCCATCCATCCATCCATCATGTGCCATGCCAGTAAGCGTGAGCGGTCATGATTCGCTAACTCACTAATCATCAGTGTTGTGGATCAGCTCCGTGTTCTTGTCTTGACCGTGCCATGTGGCCAAGCTATCCAAGTATTTACTTCTCTGTCTTCCCCTTGTTCTCGTCCCCATCGATCTTGCCAGTTGTCACCTAGTTCTCTAATTTATTTCTTCTCATAACATCCCAAAACATGTTGATTGTCTACATCTAATGTCTCTAATCAGTTTACGATTTTCATTTGTTTCTTGTAGGACTTGGTCGTTGGTTTTTCTGTCTGTCCATGGTATTCTTTGTATCTCCTCAGAAACCACATTTCCACACCCATCAGATGTTTTTCAGCTTGACTGCTCATTCTCCAAGTTTCACATCCATACAAAAAAAGCACATGCTCTTTATAGCACCTCAACACTCTTTTTCTCGTAGCAAATGACATCTCTTTATTGGTCAGTATGTTTTTCATCTTGCAAAAAGGCTACATTTGCCATGGCGATTCTTGTTCTAGTCTCTTCAAGGCATCTCCCATCAGATGTTATGACTCTTCCGAGATAACTGTACCGATTCACTTCTTCTTCTCTTCTTCAGCTTTCCGAGCCATTGAGGTTCTTTGCTGCAAATACAATCCGTCTCCATTCGTCTCTCTGGTGGACCTTCTCTTGCCAGTCGTTGATTCCAAGTGCTTGTAGGTCTTGTAGATCATTACGATGCAGAATACTGTTGGCAAGCTACTGGAGAAAATTGTAGCACACAGACTTGCTTGGGACTTGGAACAGCTCGGCTGCTTCCCGCCCACACTTGGAGGATACAGACGCAACAAAGAGTCATGGCTGAATGCGGCGGTCTTTGCTCAAGATGTTTACGAAGGATTTCAGGTCAGAGAAGAGACATGTGCGGCCGCCATAGACTTAGAGGACGCATATAACAGAGTATCTTTCGAGCACTTGATGCAAACCCTCCTCAGACTGAAAGTGCACCCTCACCTTGTACGATGGATAGCTGCAGTTCTACTCCAAAGGAAGGTGGTGCTAAGATGCGGGAGTTGGTCTTCTGAGCCGATAACGATATGTCCAGGATTGCCGCAGGGTTCACCACTGTCACCAGTACTATTCAACGTGTATACGGTGCCGATCACTGAACAACAGTTGGATGGGAGGGGTAGGACTCTATCATTCGTTGACGACATCCTCGTGTATCGACAGGGTCGAGATAGACAGGCGGTTGCCAACTATATGCAGGGCGAACTAGATCGAATTTCCTCATGGTGTGCTGATGCCGATGCCCTTGTCAACCCTGCAAAGGCAACGGTTACATGGTTCTCACTAAACAACCATATTGTGAAAACAGACCTGCCGGCAGTAAGAATGGATGGGAGCATTCTGAGTAGAACCCAGTCAATGACATATCTTGGCGTGAGGCTTGATCGTAGCCTGTCCTTCAGAGATCATGTCGATTATGTCATAACGAAGGCTCGAAAAGGTTTGGCAGCAATGAGAGTCATGGCGACTGCCAATATCGAGCAAAGACTGCTATTACTTCTGTTCCAAGGACTTGTGCTTTCACGCATCGAGTATGCCCTGGCCATCCTCACTGTCAGCCCTATACAGATTGGAAGACTTGAAAAGGTACAAAACGAAGCCATGCGCATCATTTTGGGCTGCACGAGAGACACCAGCTGTGTAGCAATGAGATACCTCCTTGACTTCCCGACAATGGAACACAGGATCAAGATCTGGAGAGCTCGTGCATACTTAAAAATAAGTGCAGATGAGCAGCACCCTCTGCATGACGCTGTATTCAGAGAAAAGGGTGACAGGCTAAAGAGGGGCAAATCATGGATGGGTCGGGCGGAAGATGTCGTCGGACAGGTCTGCAGTCTTACCAGTATCAACCCCGGCAAGGAATGGGTGCCGGTGCCTCCAGATTTTAAGTGTACCTTCTCCTGCATTATCACACTCGACAGACGGTGCAGAGAGCAGAACCCTGCCGCTGTCAATGCAGAGGTTAACGCGCTCATCTATGATCACTCAGATAGCCCCGAAGTGCTCATCTATACAGATGGATCTGTTGTAAAGCAGCAGAGAAGTGCGTGGGCATTTACAGCCCGTTCAGCGGGCCGAACCGTTCAAGAATCCAGTGGTGCCCACTCTATGACCACGAGCAGCATGACGATGGAGGTGATGGCAGTTACACAGGCTTTCATATGGCTGGAATCACAGCATTATACCAACGTGTGTGTACTAAGTGATTCAATGAGCATGATTCAGAAGGTCGAAGCTGGATCTGTACGTAGACAGTGGACTGAGTCGCTGCGGAAGTCTGTTGTCCGCAAAGTCACCTTCATCTTCGTCCCGGGACATGCGGGAGTCGAGGGAAATGAACGAGCTGATAAATTGGCTTGCTCTGCACCCCCTGTAGATGGCCAGCCCATGGATCGTGCCGATGTTATTAACGCCCTTAAAGATATGGCGAGAACAGAGGATTTTGACGCCAGTGATTCCACATCGCTTTCCAGGATGAAAGACCTGGGAGTAAGAATCGGCACAGCCAGACGCGAGAGGTACATCGGGAAAACAAAGCGCCTCGTCAACCAACACAGAACTGGCACTATTAGCCACCGGACGCTGATGCATATGCTGGGGGGGGGGGGAGGATCTGAGCACCTATGGACATGTCCGGAGTGCAACGAAGATACCCCAACTGATAACTAACTAACTAACTAGCTTGTAGGTCTGTACATGTATTATCTCTCCACCGTCTTCTTGGTCTACCTCGGGGTCTACGGTCATTTATTTCCTGAGAGTAAGCGAGTTTTGTTTCCCTATTATCTTCCATTCTTTCTATATGCACCAGCCGATTCACTTGCTTAAGAATATTTCCATTTGCTTATATATTACATTGTGGTATTTCGTTCTTCGAAGTAACGACCATAATCTGTGACTTCTTACAATTTAATTCTAACCCTAGTTGTTCACTGTGTGCAACAACCGCATCTACTAACTGTTGCAGATACCCAACATGTAAAAGGACCTTGTAGGACTTCGCTCTCACCACAGCCCGCGTGGAAGACTCAATCCTTGGTCAATTACATTGCCTTATGCATGTTCATGCTGGGGTGTCTGAAATGTCCTATATCCGCCTCCATCCAAGATGACCTCTGCATCCTCCAACAAAAACCGTCCCCGCCATGGATATTCTGGCCCATCCCCTGTGATGTTTCATACAGCCAAATTATTTCCATTTGCCAGATATCCAGCTGTTTGTTAGCCAACTTTCTGTTATGTTTAGATTCTGTAGAATGCCAGTTTGTAATATTCGCACACCTCTTCCAGACAATCTTTCTCTGACATTCAAGCATAAAAAGTCTACATTTTCTTCTCTACTAATTGCGAAATGGTCTATGATTGACATCTGTACGTTGGCACAAAAATATTCACGTATTTAAAATGTTCATTTTAATTTGTTTGCTCGATTAGTACTATAATATGTTAATGCTATTTAACCTCTGACCTCTGTGTTGCTGTGGCAATCAACTGTTGACTTGATATGATCAGTGAAGGTATTAGAGGCCTGTGACAGTTTCAGCTGTTTTCATTGATTGTCATGTTTGATTGACACATGTTGTTGTCAGTGCACATTATTTCTATGATCATGGAATCTTTGTTGTGTCTTTGAGGACATGCTACGGAGTCTCCGTGGCCATGTGGTTCAACTGCCTGACTCGCTCCCCGAAGGTCGTTGTTTCGATTCCTGGCTACGACTTTTGGTTTACAAATGTAATTTTCTCGGAATCTCCATGAGGTCCCCGGAGGTCGTCGCTGGAGCTACGGAGTTCTTGCTTTGTGTGATACTTTCGGCAAGCCACCCTGCAGAAAGAGAGAGCGCCATATGGGATAAAACCCGGTGAATTGAAGTCAATCCCCTTGTCTTTGAAGCTATTTGTTTTCCTATATGAGTTATTCCCCGTGGCTTTAGAAATATCCCAGAGTGGTCGACGTGTTCAGTCCTTGATCCGGTTTTAATTTATTATCTTTTTTTTTTTTTTTTTTTGCAAATCCTATTTATAGGACATCGCTGTCAACACCAGCATTATACTGCTGTTATTGATGTCTACGCAAGTTTTACGTTCAGTAGTTTGCCATTGCTTTCTGAACGACCGGCTCCCATACCAACACGTCAAAACGCCAGCGCGACACGGTCTGCTGCCAAAATCGGCCGCCGCTGCGTTTCGAAAGCGTGGTAAGCTATCCGTTCGCAGGCCTTTAGACCACGGAGTCCGGCTGATCCTCTATGGGAAATTATAGTTTTATACGATGAAAGTTTCCTAGACTGAACGGCATTGCTAGTGTAACTGATCACTTACTATAGAACTGCAGTGATGGCGTATGTATGTTTCTGTGCATAAGATTCAGGAATGAAACTGTCCTCCATTGAATAACGCAAGCACGTAATTTATTGTCTATTTATTGGACAATTCATCCACAGAGACAATACCCTAACACTATAAAACATGGCCATACGATTCGCAATGAAAGAATTCACGTATTTTGCGTAGTTTATGCTAGTGTCGATGGTGATCCAGCGGGCCATCGCCTATTTCCATAATCGGAAGAAGAGATGTGATGTTTTGTGGAGGATCGTCAGACAACACTTCAGTCCTTTCAGTGGAAAATGGCAGCATCTCTCCGGACACACAATTCTTTGAACCAAGAATAAACGAAACGCTTTTGTTTTATACTTGGGCATTGTCAACAGTCTATTTCGTTCCCGAAAGCCGAACAGCTAACAAAGAAAGTATGTTGAAGCCAATCTGTCATAAGGAAACTCTGAAAAGGGTCGAGAATCAACGGTTGGGTTCTGCTGCATGACAATGCGCTAAGATACCGATCCTTACTGGTGCAGCAGGATCTCGCAACGCACAATCTGGCAGCCTTGAAATATCCACAGTATTCTTCAGACCGAATATCGCTTGATTTGGCCACTTTCCCTCTCATCAAATGGTCACAGAAAGAGCAGCGACTCAAAGATGCTGAGGATGTTATCATCAATACGACATGGCAGCCAAACGTGGCTTCTAATAATTCGTTCCATGAATGTTTCCAAAAGCTGTCAGAGTTGGCAAATATATGTAGTTGTTGCAGACAACTGTGGTGGCCATGTTGTGCAAATGCTTGTATTGTTACTGATGTGTATACAAGGAATATGTTTTCGAGAACTTAGCGATGTTGCACGTATCTCGTTGAATAAATCAGCACAACACGAGAAGTAGAATAGTTCAAATTTACTAGAACAAGATCACAAATACAAAAATGGACATTGTGGCCAAAGTCTTCGTCGGCATACAAACAACAAATACACACCTTTACAATTGCATACAAAACTCTACACGAAAATATATATATATGTATATATATATATATATATATATGTTACCCATCCATGTCCGTGTTGTGGACTGGACACGTACCTGGTTGGATACCGCCGGTATGGTTATAACAATGCGGCTAGAACGGAAATGTGGCTCTGACGTACAAGTTGGGGTTAAAGGGCCAAAGGTCAGTAACGCCATATCATTGAATAAAGAAAGTTAAAATTGACACAAGGAAATTCCTCGGAAAGGACATAACCCCATAATATGTAACACACAGTCAAGTATATTGTTTAATAGATATTTGATATGCGAAAAGTGAGTGGTTGGAAGGGCCAAATGTAAGACGGGCCTGAGTGCCCAGTGCGTAGGCCTACACCTTTGAAAAGAAAGTTCGTTTCCTCTTTCTTTCTATACAAATCTACAACTGACTTCAGATTTCGCTCACACAGTAACTCAAACATCTAAAAGACACAAAATGTGTCAACGAAATCTAAAATGAAAAATTGACCCAACTTCCGTCCATCGCTCCGAATCCCCTGCCAACCCCCTCCCCCAATCATCGAACATCAATTCTCGCTCCTCTCACTTTAAGATTTCCTCTCTTAAGACCTAGGGACACGTAAGATCACGTGACCGCACGTGAAACCGGGCAATTAGGGCGTTTTGATGGCCTGACGTGATGATAACCACGGGAGTGAACTCTCTTGGAGAAAACAGTCGGTAGTTACTGGCCCCTGCTTCCAGCCATTGATATATCATGTTTCAGAATTTTAGCATCATTCTGCCGCCATAATGCCAACTTATCCACTTTGTGGTTGTCAGTCTTCTACTCGGGGATGTTGGAAACACAACAACTTGCGACGGTGTGTACCAGGCTTACATCATCATCATCATCATGCACTATGTCGATGATCGTTTGGCGATTATGATTCTCCTTCTCACATAATTCGTGGTCTGCGTGGCCAAGTGGTCAAGCCGTCTCTGCCTAGCGCTCTGAAGTGTGTGCGTTCGTTCTCAGATTGCGTTGTTCAGACCAGGAATGCAAATGTTTCTGGAGTTACTGGAGGGTCATCGCGGGAGATCACTGTGGGATCGCCAGAGCAACGGAGTTCGTGCTCTGTGCGATGCTCTCGGTTAGCGGCTGCCCGTTCTGCGACTAAACCAAGCCAGTTGGGGGTCAAAACACCAACACACTAAAATAAGCCGCCCAATATCAAACAATACATTAACATGGGTAAAAAAAAAAAACAACAACAACAACAACAATAGGCTAACACGGGTTAAAAATTCAACAATAGAGGCGCATAGATTAAACATCCAACAATCGACGAACGTGGGTGAAACATCGAAAAATCGAGGAACATTGGTTAAACAATCAACAATAGACTAACATGGTTTAAACATGCAACAATAAACTAAGATGAGTTAAACATCCAACAATAGTCTACTAATGTTTAACATCCAACAATAGACTAATCTGGGTTAAACCTCCAACAACATAATAACACTGGTTAAACACCCAAATATAGACTAACATTAATATCCATTTGTTAATTGGTCACGTGACTTTGAGGTCGAGTGTCAATCTCTAGCTCCAGCGTGACTGGTTAGATTCTCAGTGTGAATGGTTAGATTCTCAGCGTGACTGGTTAGATTCTCAGTGTGACTGGTTAGATTCTCAGTGTGAATGGAATTCACTTATATGAAATACGGAAACAGTAGCATCCTAGGGTAGTGGATCGAACATTTAACCTTCTCGGATACAGGCCAAAAACTAACACCCATTTGCTTGGTGCCGAGGTAAATATCGAAAAAGACATGCCTACATGGACGCTGGCGGGTAGTTTTCTAAGTTCGAAATAAACTCAAATGAATATTTGTAGGATGCGTGGTTCTGATCTATACACACAATTAGCGTTGCGGAATTTGTGCACAGTGATGAGATTCTCTGAAAGCACACCCCCTGAAACAAGTAAAGAGTTTCAAGTACCTAGGAAGTATAATATCATCAAATGGTAAATTAGAAGACGAGATCAAAAATAGATGCAATAAGGCAAACCAACAAAAGACACCAATACTAAAGAACAAATACGTATCAATAGATAATGTTTTTTTTTTTTTTAAATAACATTCTAGAATACAATCTTCCTACCAACTCTATGCTACCAATGTCAAACCTGGACAATTACAGAAAAAGAGAAAAGGAACATTACAACAACGGAAATGAGATTCCTGAGTAGAATACTCAATGTATCAAGATTAGAGAAAATCAGAAATGATGAAATCAGAACTAAAGTGGGGGTTATTGCAACGCTAGATTTCACCAGACAACAGCATAGTAAATGGTTCGGTCACATGACTAGGCTACCAGCTGACAGAATAGCACACAAAGCAATAATGTACAGACCAAATGGAACCAGAAGAGGCCGATAATTTGGACAGAGGGAATAACAGAGTCCATGAGTATCTCGATATATGAAGCCCATAAACGGGCATTCTCCCGCTGTCTGTGCTTCACCTCGACACCGCAAGGTACAAGAGAAATGAGATGAACGAACGAACGAACGAACGAACGAACGAAAGAACGAACGAACGAACAAACAAACTTTATTTTCAAAGGGTTAAGAATTGGGCACGCAGGCCCGTCTAACATTCTGCCCTTCTATCACTCTCTTTCATACATTATTTCATACACACATCATTCAAGGCTAACAGAGGGCAGCAACAATATAAAAGATATGAGATGAGATGAGATTAGGTGAGATGAGATGATGAGATTCTCCTTGTGTGATCTATGGGAGGACCAAACTTGAAACCCGTGTGTAAATAAAGTAATCCACTACAATCAACAAAACAATGTTAAGGAAGGATATCATAATAACAAAGACTGAAAAAGGTGACGACGTGGTCAAGCAGCTAAGAGGTCAATGGTCAAATGATTAAGCAGTTAAGTGGTCATGCGGTCAAGCGCTTGCCTCGCGCTACATACGTCCTGGGTTCGTTTCCAGACACCGTCATTTCATTCTTGCGTGCAGTTTTTCGGAGATCCCTGGGGATCGTCTTTGGAGGTAACAGAGCTGGTGCTTTGTGCGAAGGTTTCAGCAGGCCGTCCTGTAGCAAGAAGACTGAGCCACATGGGACATAACCTGGTGCAATGAATTCGTTCCTCTTGTCTGTCACCATTTGTAACCTTAATAAGAATTGAGACAGCAGGTGAAATATGTGACATTTAGAACCGAACAAAGGGCTCGGAGCGGCGGACGTTGACTGTAATTGTGTGTCATGAAATCAATGCGCATTGAATGAACTGTTGTGTCAATACTGAAGAGCAGAAATAGTGCACAACTAACGGACCCAAGGGCTGCACTACATGAACTATGCTAGAAACATAAAAAGGTTGTAATACAAAGGATTCCTTCACATTGCAGCATACATGGATGTGAAGAAGTCGACAGATTACCAAAGGAAAATGGAAGACTACCTCACCCTGAGACAGACATGATAAAATGGCAGTTGTCGGTCTCCCTTGCCTAGAGGTTAACGTCTTTCTCCGTAATCCCGTATATCCACGTGAGGAATGTAACCTGCGCGAGAATCGGTAGCGGTTCTCTCCGCGTCCGTAACTTACGGGGTATGTGAGCCGGTCGCCCAGAAAGCAATGGCAAACTACTGAGCGTAATCTTGCCAAGAAATCAACAATCAGCTGAAAGATGCTGATGTTAACAGCGATGTTCTGTAAAGGATATGCGAAAAAAAGTATTTTGGCCTACACTTGCTTAATTAATAACAATAATCTCAAAAGACAACTTGTATAATAAACATTAACCTAACTGTGGTTCGTTACATCTCCTGTAGCTAATTATAATTGCCATGTCAAATATTAGTTTACTGAATCATGTATTATTGATTTTCCGTGGGTTCATAATGCATTTGTTGCTGTTCTTGTGGTTGTTGTCTAAGATTAGCTTCATAATTGATGTATGGATGACATAATGTATGAGAGCAGACAGATCAGAAGGGCAGAATGTCAGACAGCCTGCGTGCCCAATTCTTAACCATGTGAAAATAAAGTTCGTTCGTTCGTTCGTTCGTTCGTTTGTTCGTTAATTCATTCGTTCATTAGATGACAAGCTCCGTGAAGATATCAACAAGCTTAAGTTGGCTGCTGATTTCTGTGCATTTATTCATACTGGTGTCTGAAGGTGAAAGACGAATGAACTTGCTCTCAACATTGATGGAATGAGCAGGTTGACTGTGGAAGGTGGGCGAGCCATGGACCAGGCTGACATTCTGAATGCTCTACGAGATGTAAATCGTTTACGAGAACCAAGCAATGCCTGGGAATATACAACCATGGTCAGGCTGCGAGAATAGCAAGTTAAAAGAGGGGTGGCCAAACAAGAACACTACGCAGGAAGCCAAAGAAGATTGATAAACCAACACAGAACTGGTGTCGTTAGCCGCTACACGCTGCGGGATTTGCTGAGGAGGGGATCCGAGCACTTATGAACTGAATGGTTCAATGTGCAATGAGAATGATCTGTTGACTAACTAACTAACTAACTATCGAGCTCTGGGTGTGTGGCTGTGGCCTGGATTGGTTAGCACTTGTCTAGTACTGTTGGGGTAACATCTGACAGATTCCCTAACGGCCATCTCACGTGATCAAGATAATTCTGGTTTGTGAGTTTAGGGGATTGGAGCTTTCTGGAACAAACACAGGGAGGCCGGAGTGAAGAGTTAAATACAAGAGGTTTGTAAACACTGGATGAGAGGTCGGGAAGCGAGAATGATACTTGCTGAATGGGGCTGACAGGGGGAGGGGTGGGGGAAGAGAGAGCGAGGAAGAGAGAGAGAGAGAGAGAGAGAGAGGGAGGAGAAAGAAAACATAAATAACCTGATAGAAGAGCGAGAAGAGAAAGAGAGAGAGAGGGGGGGGGGGTACAGGAAAGAGATGAAGGGAGAAAGAGAGAGAGTGAGAGAGAGAGAGAGAGAGAGAGAGAGAGAGAGAGAGAGATAAATAGACTGTTAGAAGTGCGAGAAGATAGCGACAGACTGACTGACTGACTGACTGAATGAATGAATGAATGAATGAATGAATGAATGAATGAATGAAGGAATGAATGAATGAATGAATGAATGAATGAATGAATGAATGATAATTAATTAATTAATTACAGGCAAAGAAAAGAAAGAAACAGACAGACAGATAGATAGACAGAGAAAAGAAAGAGAAGACAGAGAGATAGACAGAGAAATAGACAGGCAAAGCCGAATAGAAATAGACAGACTTGTAGATAGGGACAGTGAGCGACAAATAGAAGCAGGAAAGTGAGAACAGAACGAGAGAGAGAGAGAGAGAGAGAGAGAGAGAGAGAGAGAATGAGAGAGAGAGAGAGAGAGAGAGAGAGAGAGAGAGAGAGAGAGACAGCATATAAAACTAAAGCTATTTCTATGTGGGAGGTTGGTGAGGCACACAGGAAACTCAAGAAAGTGTACCCAATGTGGCTGCCTGGAGAGCTGACATTTATTAAACAAAGTGCTTGCGTCAAACTGAAGATCATTTTAGACGGCCGGGACAAGAACACGGAGCTGATCCACGACTCTGATGATCGTGTGAGATGGCGAAACATGACCGGCCCCGCTTATCCACAAATTATATGATGATGATGATGATGATGATGATGATGATGATGATGATGATGATGATGATGATGATGATGATGATGATGATGATGATGATGATGGTGATGATAGATGTAAGCAAACAACATGTGACATTACAGAAGACATCCCTTTCTCAGGTTGTTCACAAGCAGATTCACTTATGATAATGACTCATTTGAAACGTTCCTGAGCACAGTAGCCAGCTGCAGGTCTTCGAAGGCAACCCGAGACAATGCCGGAACCTTTTCCTAGGATGTATACGAGAGATGTCAAAGAGAGAAGGAACCAAATGGCAATCAGGGCGCACGGGACACTAGACATACGGCTGTGGCGATGGATCTTGACGAATCCTCAAATGTTGTAGATTTCAGGCAAATTAAGCAGCAGGACGTGGTCTGTGGCGGTAGTACTTTCTGGGTACATTGCATCTCAGCTGCACAGATAAAC
>OY992885.1:113373542-113401042 GCA_963921405.1 Cepaea hortensis
TCCTCCGGTTTGGTCCTGCCGGTGTCCTGGCTATGACACGTCTGTGTCCCCACCTAAGTCCTGTCTCCTGTTTATCTACTGTCCTGTAGATGTCCTGTCTTATGACCATTCCATGTCCTGACTTATGTTCTGTCTCTACTCTCTCTACTACCCTGTAGATGTCCTTATCTATGTCCTCTATGTCATTAACTCTATTATGCCCCTTGTCCTCTCTATGTCCTGTATATACGTCCTCAACACCCTGACACCTGTGGATACATTATAAATGCATGGTCGCCTAATAATTCCTTGGGTGGTTAAGATTACGATGAACGGATAATACTTCTATGGAGGGTTAATAATTCACTGTCAGTTAATAATTCCATGGACGGTTATTAATTCCATGGACATCTTAGATTCCGATGAACGACTAAGATTTCAATGGAAGAATAAGATTTTCATGGAAGGATAAGAATCCCGTGGACGGCTAAGAATCTCAAGGACGGATAAGATTTCTATGGAAGGTTAAGATTCTCAGTGACGGATAAGAATCCCATCTTCTCCTCCTCCTTTTTTTTTCTCATGTGAATGTATCTTGCGTAATATGCATTTTCTCATGTGAATGTATCATGCGTAATATGCATTGTTTATGCTTACAAAATCCATTTGACAATGTTTTTTCCCCCTATGTTAATGTAACATGCACATTTGATGAATGAAAGATGAGTGATTGAAAGGGCCGAATGTAAGACGGGCCTGCGTGCCCAATTTGTTACCCTTTTAAAATAAAGTTTATTCGTTCGTTCGTTCGTTCGTTCGTTCTTCATCATCATTATCATCGTGACCGTTATCGTTTTCTTCTTTTTTATCATGATCATCAACATCATCATCATCGTCGTCATCTTCTTCTCCTTCTTCTTCCTCCTCCTCTTCCTCCTGGTTCGCTCCCAGACTGTCATTTCAATATCTCTACAAACAGTTGTAAGTAATGCCAAGTTCATGGAATGCATGTACAACATTTGGTGGAATCAAGCTGACAGATGCCTCATTTGCTAGCACTCATTGTTGTAAGTTGGTTGTCATGGGGCCCTGGCCACACAGGCAAATACTCCATGGACCTGTCTAGATATGGTGCAACAGATGGGACGTCAGTCTCTTGTCTGATGTCTGCAATCAGTTATCTGAGGAAAACCCCGCATCCTAAATAAACTGGACAACGTTGCGACAACTGGCAAGATTCGCATCCTAAATAAACTGGACAACGTTGCGACAACTGGCAAGATTCGCATCCTAAATAAACTGGACAACGTTGCGACAACTGGCAAGATTCGCATCCTAAATAAACTGGACAACGTTGCGACAACTGGCAAGATTCGCATCCTAAATAAACTGGACAACGTTGCGACAACTGGCAAGATTCGCATCCTAAATAAACTGGACAACGTTGCGACAACTGGCAAGATTCGCATCCTAAATAAACTGGACAACGTTGCGACAACTGGCAAGATTCGCATCCTAAATAAACTGGACAACGTTGCGACAACTGGCAAGATTCGCATCCTAAATAAACTGGACAACGTTGCGACAACTGGCAAGATTCGCATCCTAAATAAACTGGACAACGTTGCGACAACTGGCAAGATTCGCATCCTAAATAAACTGGACAACGTTGCGACAACTGGCAAGATTCGCATCCTAAATAAACTGGACAACGTTGAGACAACTGGCAAGATTCGCATCCTAAATAAACTGGACAACGTTGAGACAACTGGCAAGATTCGCATCCTAAATAAACTGGACAACGTTGCGACAACTGGCAAGATTCGCATCCTAAATAAACTGGACAACGTTGCGACAACTGGCAAGATTCGCATCCTAAATAAACTGGACAACGTTGCGACAACTGGCAAGATTCGCATCCTAAATAAACTGGACAACGTTGCGACAACTGGCAAGATTCGCATCCTAAATAAACTGGACAACGTTGCGACAACTGGCAAGATTAATATAAAAAGCGCAGATGGATAAGAAAGCAGATGGATACATTTTAACATAGAAGCCATGTACAAAATATTGCACGAATTCTTGCCTGGCATATTACACTCCATCTCGTCAGGTCCATACGGCAGGGTTATATGTCAAATAAAGAGAATATACAGAAAAATGTGTTGGCTGAAATGTTAAATACATCGACACTGATATTGTTAGAAGTCTAAGATTTAACAGCAAGTCCTTCTGTTTGCATAGCAATGGCTGAAATCCACTAATCGACAGTGTTTCGATTTATTTTAGCAATCAATTATTGCTAGTCTAATACAGAAACGAAATATAGCCACCTGGCAGGATAAGAGCACAGACTTGATCCAAGATTCTGGTGATCGTGTGAGGTGGCGAAACTTGACCACCAATGATTATCGGCATGCCCCATGATGATGATTACCCCATATCACAAAATATGACACAATAGGTACTATTTTTATACTGTGTTACGTGTAAACTAGCAATACCGTATCTTGTTACAAGTTATTGTAAACATGTACGACCACACAGTGCACTATCTATCCTTGCTCTGTCGATTGAAGGATATTGTGGCGTATTGTTGCGTTGTGATCAGTATCACATTGGCCGTCTTTACTTTCCAAGACATTTTCTAGCACCATTTAGGCTTGGCAGTCTGGGATTTAAAAAGCCCTACTTCTCGAGGATCGGAATCCATGATCATCGGAATCGGACCTGTTAGCGAGCTTCTTATCTCACAGCTACCGCGGCTGTCACTTGCCGAAACACTCACACAAGATGAAGCTGATGAATTCACACAGCAGAGCTGAGGTTGGAACTCAACACCCTTCCACATTCCAATAAAACACCTCAGCTCTGCGACCCCGCCAAGTTTTCAGTAGACAGTCTCTGAGGGACAGCTGTCTGTGGGTGCTGATCGCACGTAACTACTGTTGATGTTATTGAATGTGAGAGATTATTACGGCAATTTTCCCTGTTTATCTTCAAAGATCCGCGTGGAAAATTACACATAAAACAAATGTAACGGTCGCGAGCGAGCGTTCAACACATGAGATCAATACATTAATGGTGTGGAGTTACACAAAATACATTCGGGGTGTTCGGGTAATGGGAGAAACATGGCTAGGGTTGTTGGAAGAAGAATGAGGGAGTTTTCAGAAGATCTTCTTTGTGAGGTTATACGAGGTTAGCGGGGGTCAGGAGTTCTTCTTCTTCTTCTTCTTCTTCTTCTTATTATTATTATTATTATTATTATTATTATTATTATTATTATTATTATTTTCATGTTCATCACCATCATCCTTTTCTTCTTTTTTCTACTTCCTTCTGTCTACATCTTCTTTCTGTCACTCTTTTTTCTCTCTTCCCTTCTTTATTCCTTTTTTTTTTCTTTCTTTCTTCTTATCTTTCTTTATTTTTATTTCTTCGTATCTTTCTTTCTTTCGTTCTGTATTCCTATATTTCTATATTTCTTTCCCTTCTCCGCATTCTGCTCCATCTTCTTTCACGTATATTCTTTTCGTGGAACCTAATTGCGTTGTTCCTGTTTACAGCAGGGCTGCGATATATCATCCTTTTACCGAAACTATCATCATGAAGCATGTGTTCTGCAGACAGTCGCTCTTATCAGAGGCCGCTGGAACTCTCTCCATCTCTTGCCATGTTGGCCGACACATCCGACGAGCTCCTGTCTTTGTCTCCATCTGTTGCCATATTGGCCGACACATCCGACGAGCTCCTGTCTTTGTCTCCATCTGTTGCCATGTTGGCCGACACATCCGACGAGTTCCTGTCTTGTAGTATCCAGATGTGCCTTCCCGGGTAGTCTCAGGGGACATTGCACTCTGGCAATGCCGCGTTGTCATCTATGTGCTGTCGTGCTACTTGCATCGCCACATACCCTACGATGTATACCCCGGGTGTGTTTCATTTAGTGCTACTTGCATGGCTACATGTCATCGATATATACACCGGGTGTTTCATCTAGTGCTACAGCCAACAACGGTTTTCGTCGATAATCCCACCGAAGACAATCGGCGAAACCCGAAACCGACGAAAACTGAAGCAATTATTTACATATGAATCAATGTAAATCGAATTAATTCGTTCTAGATACTCCAAAATACATATCAAAAACACAGTTTATGGAAAATTAATATAGTTAGTAATACTATTTTTCTGCGATGCGGGTGATGGCGGCAGCAAACTGTGAGCAGCGCCTTCTGTGTCTTCTGTACGAGGGGTTGGTCATGTCTGTTTTTGAGTATACAATGGCAATCCTGACTCTCAGCCATAAGTAGATAGAAAGGATGGAAAGGATACAGAATGAAGCTATGCGCATTATTCTTGGATGTACAAGAGATACAGCAGACATCTTTGAAGGACTGCTGGCTCTGGAAACTTTCTTCGGTCCCATGATGAAGCTAACGGGAAAGGGTTAACTAATGAACAAGTGATGCTCACACAATGAGAAACAACGCAAAACTGAGCAGAAGAACGAGTGGGTCTTGTTTGTTTTCGCAATATTGCATCCAACAGGTTAATTTCACATCCGTTCTTCTTAGTTTGAGAGGCTATATGACCAAGCTGGCTTCCATTGCTTCTTTAGGGGCTCTGGTTCCTTTTCTTGCTGTTATTTTTGCCGCATTGTATTGTAGCTTGTCTAACTTCTGTTTATTTGTTTCTGCGGTTTAACCATATATTTATGCTTACATCCTCTACCTTTCCTCTTGTATACTCTATCTTGCATGCTTGCATACTCTAGCTCAGTGGTTCTCAAACTTTTTTTGGTCCCCCCAATCCTTAGACAGTATACATAACAATGGAAGCTAAATTTAATATCACATACTAGAACAACACATCTACATAAAACGTGTTTTGAGGGTCTACTTACGTTATAAAACGAATTTCATTAGAGCGAGAAGTACAGAACCGTAAAATTTAGAGGGAAAAACAATATCAAGTAATTGGTTCTTGTATTAATGCGATCTTGAAATTATCTTAATTCCCCCCTCCCCCCCCCCTCCCTTGGAAACCCTAAAATTCCCCTCTGGGGGAGAAGGGGGGATTTTCCCCATCGATTGAGAACCACTGCTCTAGCTTGTCCCTTCTATATTCTATCTTGCATGCTTCCATACTCTATCTGCCCTCTTGTGTACTCTATATTGCATACTTACATGCTCTATCTTGCATGCTTACATACTCTATCTTTCCTCTTATAAACTATTTGTAGGAATGAATCATCGTTGTTACGTCCGCACCACGTCCGTTTCCGTGTACTACTGTCAGGATGTTGACTAGACATCTTCTAGACTTCTCTAGGTTGTCTAGATGTTTCTTCCAATTTAGTTGCCTGTCTAGAACCACTGCTAGTCATCGTGTTGTTTTGCTTTTATTTAATATTTTGCCGTTGATTGTAACGTTGAATTTGATACTTCCCTCTGGTTCTTCTCTGGTAAATATCATTTGTGTAATTTTTAGACTATTATTTTGAATTCCCATTGGGCCATCCACTGTCTACTTCATTTCCCTATTGTTGTAAAGTATTGAAGGCTAGGTCTAAGCGTCTGGCACTCCTCCATTTGGCAGAATCATCATCATACTCTAGTAGGGCGTTCTTGTAGCCAGTGACACTTCTTCCCTGTGGTTAATTTCTTCTTTTGTTCCACAGATTTTGTAGTCAAGCGTCACAGAGATTGGATGGATGTAACTGTCTGTGTGTCGCTTGTCTTGTTATTTGCTCTGACGTCGTTTTGATTTCTGTAGTTTCTCTATTACTCCATCTAGTCAACTCTTCCTGGATCGTCCTCTCGCCTTGCCTTGTATCATCATGGATGGCTCCGGCAAAAGAGACCATTAGAGAGTGTGCACACTTGAGGAGATTGGCAGAGGCAAGGAGAGGGTCAGAGTGCCGAATAGAAAATCAGACTTGTGTTGGTTTATAATCACATTGGGACGTGAGTGTAGGGAGTGGCCAGAAGGCGCTACGGAAGTAGAAATTCAGCAGTTAATTCAGGACTACTCGCGTTCTAGCTCAGTGTTAAAAGCCAAAAATGTGCCTGAGTTGTCATAGCCAAAGCCAATGGCCAATGGTTAGTAAATGAGAGCTTGGTGTATGATACCACGACCTCAAGTCTAAGAATGGAGGTAGAGCCAGTAACTGCAGCTTTCCGCTGGTTGGAGAACAAACTGTATAACCATATTATGGTTGTGACTGATTCACAAAGCATCTGACAAAGGTGAAGACTAGTATGCTTTGTGCAGAATGGCATGCATCGATTCAGACATCGTGGGTGTGAGCATTCGCTGGATCTTTTCTCCGGGACACTCTGCTGTGGTTGGAAGTTAACAAGCAAACATACTGGCTGGTGGTGCATCATTAAGGGGTGATTTGATGCATCATAAGCCTTGTGTAATGAAGGCCCTTTAGGAGCGCCTGAATATTGCAGAAAAATAGACTGTCATCGTCTAGATAGAATGAGGCAGCAATGGGTGTCAGAGGATCTGGTCAACAGTCGTCGCTCAGAGGTAAAGCAAGACAGGCATATAATCAGATTGCAACGGGCACCATTAGTATTAGAACTATTCGCTGGCTGCTGAAGATGACGACTGAGCGCTTATGGGAATGCCCCGAGGGCAATGATGTTGGTTCTTGACACAACTCAACTCAACTCCCCTTGTACCCCGATGTTCTCACGTAGAACGCTCTAGCCGCTGGATGATCTTGTTTCATTCTAGCTAAATGATCGAACCTTTTAATTCTTTTGTATTCTAAAATCAGTAAAGCTGTTATCCCTACACTTGTTCTTAGTTCCTCATCTGTCTCTCTATCTCTTTTTTTCCAGCAATGTTTGATATGCATTTCATCTCACACGCAGGATTATTTTCAGCGCCTGTGTTTCTAAAAGTCCATCTCTGGCACTGATAACACAGCATTGGAACGAATAAATCATCTATAATCTTTTGTGTGGTCGGTCACGACTATAAATACAATGTTTGTAGACAGTTCTAACCTGTATGAGATCCCGTTGTCTGGTACACACATCTCAGTTATGTCGTTACGTACTGTCGCTACATATTTCCTTTCGTAAAAACAAAGATGTTCATGTAAAAATAAATTATCATGTAGCCATTTCCTGCTATAGTTGTGTGTGATGTGACATCGCCGTCACATTTTGTAGTCCTCAGTGCTCGGAGGAAACAGGTAGCCGATCTTTCTCTCACTTTAGCAGGCGACCAACTCAGTGCCCGATCATACTGGTACATGTTACCTATTATCCACATTTTCTGAACCGTGTATTGATCTACATCGCTACAGCACAGATCGTATGCCTTAGTCATATCTAGAAACACGACAACTGTCTTCTCCTTCTTGCTGACACCCAGTTACATTCCATGTTCCGGTGTAATTATTTGGTCTGCAGCACTCTGTTCCGCTCTGAATCCTGGCTGTGTTTTGATGTAAATTGTATTTTCATTAATACAATAGTTTATCCTTTTCTCCGTGGCGTAGTGGTAAAGCCACCTACCTCGCGCTCCGAATGTTGTGAGTTCCATTCTTTGAGTTTGTCTCATGATGTTCTTTTCCTGTTACCCGTGATTTGTCCCAGGTGTGATGTTAATGATGTTGGCCTACACGAGTTTGTCTCAGAATGTTCTTTTCCTGTTCCCATGATGTGTCCCCATGGATAAGCCCTGATAAGAAAATACGCAACCAAATTGACTACATACTAATTAATAAAAGATTTAGAAATGCTTTAATTAATGTAAAGACAATGCCTGGTGCTGACTGTAATAGTGATCATGTACCACTATGTGGACAAATAAAAGTAAGATTAAAGAAAGGGAAAAAAATGGTTAAGAACATGAGACTTAATAAAGAGGTTCTGAAAATAGATAAAGAAATGCAAGAACAATACAGAGTGACTGTGAAAAATAGGTACAATGCAATAACTAAAATACAGAGTATAGATGAACAATGGGAAATGTTAAGGGACTCCATTCATCAAACTAGCAATGAAGTATTACCGGAGAGAGGCAAAATAACTAAGAAAAAATGGATGAATGAAGATATCTTAAAACTGATGGACAAAAGAAAACAGAGTAAAAATGACAAACAAGAATACGCTAAGATAAATAAAGAAATAAAAGATAAATGTGGGAAGGCTAAAGAAAGTTGGTTAAACGAGCAATGCAAAAAAATTGAATTAAATTCCATTAAAGATACAAAAAATATGCACAGAAAAATCAGTGAGCTTACAGGAAGAAAAATAAGAATAAATACAGGGTGTTTGAAATCAAAAACAGGAAAGATAATATTAGAGGAAGATGCTATAATGAAGAGGTGGAATGAGTATATAAGAGAATTATATGAAGGAGAAAGGGGAGAATTAACAGAAGCTAGTAACTTAGAAGGTCCACCTATTCTGAAAGAAGAAGTCGCTGACGCTATGAAACGTATGAAGAAAGGAAAAACAGCTGGGCCAGATGAAATCACAATAGAAGAATTAGAAGTATTGGGAGAATTTGGAGTAGATATATTAACCAAAATGTTGAATGATATTTACAGCAGTGGATATTTACCCAGTGATATGCTGAAATCTTTATTTATAGCTATACCAAAAAGACCAGGAGCAATTGATTGTGAAGATTTTCGTACAATTAACCTTATAAACCATATCACTAAGCTTCTACTCAGAATCATAATGAGAAGAATCAAAAATAAAATAAAAATGGAAATTAGTGAAGAACAGTATGGATTTGTGGAAGGAAAGGGCACAAACAATGCAATTTATACATTACGGACACTAATAGAAAGGTCAATAGAGAAACAGAGAGACATATATTTGTGCTTCATAGATTATACTAAGGCATTTGATAAAGTAAAACATGATGAACTGATTAAAATGTTGGAAGATATCAACATTGATGGAAAAGATTTAAGAATAATAAAGAATGTTTACTGGAACCAAGTAGCAGCAATTAAAATGGGAAATAAAGAGGGTAGTTACAAACAGATAAAGCTAGGAGTACGACAAGGGTGTGTCTTGTCACCAGATCTTTTCTCCCTGTATAGCGAAGTAATAATGAGAGAGATCAAAGAGATGCCAGGAATACTAGTTGGAGGTTATAATATAAATAATATACGCTATGCAGATGACACAGTATTGGTGGCGGATAATTCAACAGACCTACAACAATTATTAGACGTTGTAGTAACAGAGAGTGCAAGGAAAGGACTCTCCTTGAATATCAAGAAAACAGTAACAATGGTAATATCAAAGAAAATGGTGACACCAAAATGTGACATAGAAATAGAAGGGAAAATCTTTAACCAAGTTGATAATTTTAGATACCTAGGGGCATTTATAACATCAGATAGAAGATGTACAACAGAGATTAGGAGCAGAATAGGGCAGGCAAAAGCCGCTTTTCAGAAAATGAAGAGTATTTTATGCAATAAGTCACTATCACTGAATGTAAGAAAGAGAGTGCTGAAATGCTATGTAGAACCAGTTTTGCTGTATGGCAGTGAATCTTGGAACGTAAATGAACAAATTAAGAAGAAATTAGAAGCAACAGAGATGTGGTTCCTGAGACGAATGTTGCGAATTCCTTGGACTGCCAGAGTAACTAACGACGACTGACTGAAACAGGCTAATGAAACTAGAACATTATATACAACAATAAGACAGAGACAAACATCTTTCTTCGGTCACGTGATGAGAAGAGAGGCATTGAAGAACATCGTAACAACTGGAAAGATCGAGGGGAAGAGAGGCAGAGGTAGACCAAGAGAAGTGATGCTGGATGGATTGAGACGGTGGCATGGAGGAATATCAGCACCAGAGTTGATCCAGAAAACCAAAGACCGAGATCTATGGAGAGCCATGAACGCCTACGCCAGCCGGCACGGCACTTGATGATGATGATGATGTGTCCCAGATGTGTTGGTAGTGATGTTTACATGCTCGAGTTTGTCTCATGATGTTCTTTTCCTGTTTCCACGATGTGTCCCAAGTATGATGTGGCCTGCACGAGTTTGTCTCATGATCATGATATTGTTGTCCTGTTCCCATGATGTGTCCCAGGTGAGATGTTAGTGATGTTGGCCTGCACAAGTTTGTCTCATGATGTTGTTTTCCTGTTCCCATGATGTGTCCCAGGTGAGATGTTAGTGATGTTGGCCTGCACGAGTTTGTCTCATGATGTTCTTTTCCTGTTTCCATGATGTGTCCCAAGTATGATGTGGCCTGCACGAGTTTGTCTCATGATCATGATGTTGTTTTCCTGTTCCCATGATGTGTCCCAGATGTGATGTTAGCGTTGTTGGCCTTGATCGAGTGTGTCTCATGATGTTCTTGCCCTAGTTTCAGCACTGGCCCATCTATTATAACTTTCTTCCATGGTTTCCTGTTTCCATTTCCTGAAATGCTGTTGTAGAATGTTGTGATTATGTCTGTGGTGCTTCTAGACAGTTTGGTTAGTATTCAGTAAGTGAGCATATCTTCTCTCCGGCCGTGTTGGACAATTCTTCTGTTGATCTGATCACTTCTTTTGGTTTTATTTATTCTTGCATTTTGTATTCATCTACTATTGTATTATTACTTTTGTTGTTTGTTTGTTTCTTGTTTTTTTGTTTTATGTCAGATCTTTGATTAGTTCCTTTCTTCAGTCACATTCTTCTTGCCAAAAGTTATCGCTAGAGGTGATTTTATAAAAGTAATATGCAAATGCTTCTTTCTGCTCTCTGTTGAAGTTTTTGCTCTACCTTTGTTGTTGGGCCGATGTATGTGTTTTGTATTCCTTTGAGTTTCTTTTTGTTTTTCTTTTGCGTTTGCTCGCTTTGAACTCACGTTGGAAGGCTAACTAGCTAGTCAGTCAGTCAGTCAGTCAGTCAGTCAGTCAGTCAGTCAGTCAGTCAGTCAGTCAGTCAGTCAGTCAGTCAGTCAGTCAGTCAGTCAGTCAGTCAGTCAGTCAGTCAGTCAGTCAGTCAGTCAGTCAGTCAGTCAGTCAGTCAGTCAGTCAGTTAGTTAGTTAGTTCAAAACAATGTTTTCCCGTGATGAATTTGAATAACGAAGACACAAACACAAAACACAAACTGTTTGTGTCTTCGTTATTCAAGTTAGTTAGTTAGTTAGTTAGTTAGTTAGTTGGTTCTTTGGTTGGTTGGTTGGTTGGTTGGTTGGTTGGTTGGTTGGTTGGTTGGGTGGTCGGTTGGTTGGTTGGTTGGTTGGTTGGTTCGTTCGTTCGTTCGTTCGTTAGTTAGTTAGTTAGTTAGTTAGTTGGTTGGTTGGTTGGTTGGTTTTTTGGTTGGTTGGTTAGTTAGTTAGTTAGTTAGTTAGTTAGTTAGTTAGTTAGTTAGTTAGTTAGTTAGTTAGTTAGTTAGTTAGTTAGTTAGTTAGTTAGTTAGTTAGTTAGTTAGTCGATAGATCATCCTCATTGCACATCGAACCTTTCAGTACATAAGTGCTCCGATCCCCTCCTCAGCAAATCCCACAGCGTGTAGCGGCTAACGACGCCAGTTCTGTGTTGGTTTATCAATCTTCTTTGGCTTCCTGCGTAGTGTTCTTGTTTGGCCACCCCTCTTTTAATTTGCTGCTCTCGCAGTCTGGCCATGGTTGTAGATTCACAGTCATCACTTGGTTCTCGCAAAAGTCTTACTTCTCGTAGAGCATTCAGAATGTCAGCCTGGTCCATGGCGCGTCCGCCCTCCACAGTAGCCTCACCTGCGAGCTTGTCAGCCCGCTCATTTCCTTGTACTCCCGCATGTCCTGGCACGAAGATGAAACTAATCTTTGCCAGCCGAGACCGCTCCAGAAGCAGCAACCATTCTCTTCGGATCGACCCCTTCTCTATCCTCTTGATCATGTTGTTTGTCCATCAAGAATGGTGATGACCATTAATTTCATCCAGTTGGGTTGAAAGTATGGAGCCGTGGGTTCTAAGATGGCTGATAAGGCCTATTTTGGCTCGAAATGTTCTTTGACAATGTGGACAAAGAATGCTTGACGTTTCTGGAGGAGGATTCCCTGCAGTGGTTTTTCTGTCCTGCCTTTTCTTCACAGCTCTTGCAGTCCTGGTTGCCTCACATATAACTGCACCCTTGTGTAATGATGCACGCCATGAATTTTGGTCTCTGGCTGCAGCCTCCCAGGTGTCATGATGAATTCCAAAAGCATTCAGAGAGATTTTCAGAGTGTCTTTAAAGCGTTTCCTCTAGCCACCTTGGGAGCCTTTACCACAATGCAGTTCGTTGTAAATAATTCGTTTAGGGAGCCTGTGATCTGGCATGCGAGTCAAGTGACCAACCCAACGAATCTGATTCTTTATCAGTAGAGTGTGGATACTGGGCATGGACGCTCTTTCTAGGACTTCAGTGTCTGGGATCTTGTCTTGCCATTTAATCTTCAGTAGCTTCCTTAGGCAGACTGTGTGGAAGTGGTTTAATTTCCTCGCTGATAAACAGTCCAGGTTTCACAAGCATATAGCAGTGTGGATAATACAAACAACTGCTTTGTAGACTTTTAGATTTGTTTGCTGGCTTATTCCAGTTCTGCCCCATACATTCTTGTACAGTCTGCCAAAGGCCGCGTTGGCATTGGAGATTCTTGCATTCACTTCGTCATCAATTGTGGCAGCTTGTGACACAGTGCTGCCAAGATAGGTGAATTTGTCCACAACACTTAGACTATGACCATTCACTTTGATATTCGGCACAGTGTGATTATTCCCTGGAGCTGGCTGGTACATAACTAGTCTTCTCCAAGTTGATATTGAGCCCACTTGAGCATGGGCAGTATGTACTCCCACGACGCTTGACTGCAAAAGTGGACGATAGTAATGATGATATCTGGTTATTGAGTAGAGTCAGTTTATTTGTCTGTTATGATTGAATAGAGTCAGTTTATTTGTCTGTTATGTTTTACCGGGGAAGAGCGGCACAGTGTTGACGTGGTCAGGCCGTCTCTCTCTCTCTCTCTCTCTCTCTCTCTCTCTCTCTCTCTCTCTCTCTCTCTCTCTCTCTATCTATCTATCTATCTATCTATCTCTCTCTCTCTGTGTCTATTACTCTCGGTCTGTCTTTCTTTCTTTTTTCTGTCTGTTTCTCTGTTTCTCTCTCTGTCTCTCTTTATGTCTCTCTCTGTCTCTCTATGTCTCTCTGTGTCTGTCTCTCTCTCTGTCTCTCTTTATGTCTCTCTCTGTCTGTCTTTATGTCTCTCTCTGTCTCTCTATGTCTCTCTCTCTGTCTGTCTCTCTCTCTCTGTCTATTACTCTCGGTCTGACTGTCTTTCTTTCTTTTTCTGTCTTTTTCTCTGTTTCTCTCTCTCTATATAGCTGTGTCTTTCTTTCTCTCTCTCTCTCCTCTCTCTCTCTCTCTATCTCTCTCTCCCTCTCTCTCTTTCTCTCTTTCTCTCTCTCTCTCTCTCTCTCTCTCTCTCTGGCCGGGGCTGGATTTGGGTTGGTCAGGTCTGCTTCACGGGGATTGGGTAGTTCATGGTCATCAAACACAACCCAGGGCCCAGGGGGATGCTGACCGACACTCTGGCAAATATAAACTCTGGGAGATAAGTAAGTGAGATTAAGTGGGGTGGGGGGAGAGAGAGAGAGAGAGATGAGAGGCTGGGAGAGAAGGGGTGATAGGGTAGAAGAGAGGGAGAAAGATATGGAGAGAGTTTTGGGAGTGAGGGGAGAGAGTGTGGGAGAGAGGGCAAGAGATTGGGTAAGAGAGCGGGAGAATCAGACATACAAAAAGAGAGAGCTGAAAATAGACAAACATAAAGACAGAGAGAGCGAAAGAACCGGGGGTGGGGGAGGGGGTGTGGGAAATTAGAGACAGACAGACAGACAGACAGAGTTACCGGGGGGGGGTGAGAATAAAATAGGGACAGAGATACAGAGAGACCGGTACAGACATATAAACGGGCAGATACAGTAAGAGAGAGATAGAGACATACACAGAGATAGTGAGTCAGAGAGGGAGAGGGACTGCTGAGACACAAACACACACACAAACAGATTGTTAGACAGACAAACATGCAGCAGATAGTAAGCCACATATGCAACAAATTTAACCAAACCACCAAGTAGTTGTCGAGCCGAGTAACTCTTTCACTAGCAGGCTTGCCTCCCCACACTATCATCCTGTGTTCGTAACTCTATCACCAGCAGGCTTGCCTCACCACACTATCATCCTGTGTTCGAATCCCCATTCAGACGGGAATTGTTTAACTGTCCCGAGATGCTGGTAAACCCAGACTAACTTGGGTACCAGGAAATAATCTGGGAAGTAAAGGCGGTCGGTGAGATTTAGATCCCATTGTCCATCCAGTGCCGATTGTTCTATACAAAGATGGAGCCAGCACCATATACCATATACGCCTCACGAAGTAGAAGAGGGGCCTTTACTTACTACACCGGCGCTGTGGTTGAGGAAGGATTTCGTGGTCTCGCATACCACGTTCGAAACACAGCCATTTGGTAGCAGATTGCCTTGCGTTGCTTTTCATAAAACTGGTATGAGTGCCGGTCGGTTCAGAAAGCAATGGCAAACTACTGAATATAAACTTGCCAACAAATCACAAACAACTAAAACAATACTGGGGTTGACTGTAACGTCCTGTGAAGGACATGCAATTAACTTTGATTGACTTTACCTGACAGACACACAAGCTGTAAACCACAAATTATCTACAGGTATGCGCGTCTGTCTGTCACTCTACACATCCACCAACCCCTGCCCATAACATATTGTCTCATTACTAACTTAATTCAAAACACCTGGGCTGAGTTTTCTGTGTGAAAAAATAAATACACGGGCCAAGCCGACCAGACAAAGACAAATCTAAGACATCAAAGACAATGGAGATAAATTTATGGCCATGGGAAGATTGATGCAGCTCAGGACTTTAGTATGAGCGAACTAACCGGTGGATGAGCTTCAGACACAAAGAAATCAGGAGAAAGACCATCGTGGTATACGTCTTGCTGCCAGCATGCCAACTCTACCATATGTCTTGGTTGTTGCGGGGGCGCTGCTGATCTAACAGTTCAGGTAGATTCACATTTTTCAAAATGTGTTATTTTATAAATATTGGTAACAATACAAGCATTTAGATTAGATATTCCTATTTAGTGATAGCGAGAGAAGCCACTTTCCAAGTGGCTAGGATGCAGGGTTCTCCTACGGGGGCAAAAAGAAACCCAAATCTCCACAGTTCTCAGC
Source organism: Cepaea hortensis (assembly GCA_963921405.1). Classification (NCBI taxonomy): domain Eukaryota; kingdom Metazoa; phylum Mollusca; class Gastropoda; order Stylommatophora; family Helicidae; genus Cepaea; species Cepaea hortensis. The sequence goes on from OY992885.1 coordinate 113,388,767, forward strand.
GACTACACTAGCCTGTCGGCCTTAATTCCTCAGACTCAAACCCCTTACCCCCCCCCCCCATCCCTGTCCTACACCGCAAGGTACTATAGGCAGTAGAGAGACGGTTTTTCACAGTGATTGTGAGACGGTTCATGGTTCATATATATATATATATATATATATATATATATATATATATATATATATATATATATATATATATATATATATATATATATATATGTTGCCATAAGAAAGATGCATGTTGCCATAAGAAAGATACATGTTGAAATAAGAAAGATTTATGTTGCCATAAGAAGGATGCATGTTGCCTTAAGAAATATGTATCTTGTGATAAGAAAGATGTATGATGACATCAGAAAGATGCATGTTGCCATAAGAAAGATTTATGTTGCCATAAGAAAGATGCATGTTGCCTTAAGAAATATGTATCTTGTGATAAGAAAGATGTATGATGACATCAGAAAGATGCATGTTGCCATAGGAAAGTGCATGTTGCCATAAGAAAGTTGTATGTTCCCATAAGAAAGAAGCATGTTGCCCAAAGAAAGATGCATGTTGCCATAAGATGCATGTTGCCATAAGAAAAATGCACGTTGCCATAGGAAAGATGCATGTTGTCATAAGAAAGATGCATGTTGCCATAAGAAAGATGCATGTTGCCATAGGAAAGATGCATGTTGCCATAGGAAAGATGCATGTTGCCATAAGATGCATGTTGCCATAGGAAAGATGCATGTTGCCATACGAAAGATGTATGTTGCCATAAGATGCATGTTGCCATACGAAAGATGTATGTTGCCATAAGAAAGATGCATATTGCCATAAGATGCATGTTGCCATAAGATGCATGTTGCCATAGGAAATATGAATGTTGCCATAGGAAAGATGCATGTTGCCATAGGAAAGATGCATGTTGCCATATAAAAGATGCATGTTGCCATAATATGCATGTTGTCATAAGATGCATGTTGCCATAGGAAAGATGTATGTTGCCATAGGAAAGATGTATGTTGCCATAGGAAATATGTATGTTGCCATAGGAAATATGTATGTTGCCATAGGAAATATGTATGTTGCCATAGGAAATATGTATGTTGCCATAGGAAATATGTATGTTGCCATAGGAAATATGTATGTTGCCATAGGAAATATGTATGTTGCCATAGGAAATATGTATGTTGCCATAGGAAATATGTATGTTGCCATAGGAAATATGTATGTTGCCATATAAAATATGCATGTTGCCATAATATGCATGTTGTCATAAGATGCATGTTGCCATAGGAAAGATGTATGTTGCCATAGGAAATATGTATGTTGCCATAGGAAATATGTATGTTGCCATAGGAAATATGTATGTTGCCATAGGAAATATGTATGTTGCCATAGGAAATATGTATGTTGCCATAGGAAATATGTATGTTGCCATAGGAAATATGTATGTTGCCATAGGAAATATGTATGTTGCCATAGGAAATATGTATGTTGCCATAGGAAATATGTATGTTGCCATAGGAAAGATGCATGTTGCCATATAAAAGATGCATGTTGCCATAATATGCATGTTGTCATAAGATGCATGTTGCCATAGGAAATATGTATGTTGCCATAGGAAAGATGTATGTTGCCATAGGAAAGATGTATGTTGCCATAGGAAATATGTATGTTGCCATAGGAAATATGTATGTTGCCATAGGAAAGATGCATATTGCCATAAGATGCATGTTGCCATAAGGTGCATGTTGCCATAGGAAAGATGCATGTTGCCATAGGAAAGATGCATATTGCCATAAGATGCATGTTGCCATAAGATGCATGTTGCCATAGGAAAGATGTATGTTGCCATAGGAAAGATGTATGTTGCCATAGGAAAGATGTATGTTGCCATAGGAAAGATGTATGTTGCCATAGGAAATATGTATGTTGCCATAGGAAAGATGTATGTTGCCATAGGAAAGATGTATGTTGCCATAGGAAATATGTATGTTGCCATAGGAAAGATGTATGTTGCCATAGGAAAGATGTATGTTGCCATAGGAAAGATGCATGTTGCCATAGGAAATATGTATGTTGCCATATAAAAGATGCATGTTGCCATAGGAAATATGCATGTTGCCATATAAAAGATGCATGTTGCCATAAGATGCAGGTTGTCGGAGTGATAGATAAGTGGGCGGGGAGACAAGTGACTAGCGGTCGGACTGACATATAAGTATGGGGGGAGACACGTGACTGGTGGTCTGACAGACATTCTTTGATTGGTTACTTTGTGAATCCTTCGAAAGATTGAATCTTAACTGTCAGTCTGATGTGTTGGTGTTAACAGATTACCCCCCTCTAAGTGCTAGACTACTAAAGTCGAATTCATTGCACCGAGTTTGCGTCATCTGACCCGGTGACTCTCCTCAGAACGCTTGTCGAGAGCATCACACAAATCGAACTCCTTAGCTCCAGCAATGACTCATAGGAATCTCCGGTAAAACTTCAGTCCTGATCTTGACCAATCAGTAAAAACATCTGTCCGAAGTGGGATTTGAATCTAAGCCCACAAACGTGAACCAGAAGACTGGGTCAATGAACCTGGAGACAGGCACTTTAGACCACACACACATAGAGGGTACTTCTGAGTATTTAGCTGGAGTCTGCAGACCATGACATAACTCCACCCTGTGCGGGAAACTTTAGACCACACACACATAGAGGGTACTTCTGAGTATTTAGCTGGAGTCTGCAGACCATGACATAACTCCACCCTGTGCGGGAAACTTTAGACCACACACACATAGAGGGTACTTCTGAGTATTTAGCTGGAGTCTGCAGACCATGACATAACTCCACCCTGTGCGGGAAACTTTAGACCACACACACATAGAGGGTACTTCTGGGTATGTGGCTGGAGTTTGCAGACCATGACATAACTCCACCCTGTGCGGGAAACTTTAGACCACACACACATAGAGGGTACTTCTGAGTATTTAGCTGGAGTCTGCAGACCATGACATAACTCCACCCTGTGCGGGAAACTTTAGACCACACACACATAGAGGGTACTTCTGGGTATGTGGCTGGAGTTTGCAGACCATGTCATAACTCCACCCTGTGCGGGAAACTTTAGACCACACACACATAGAGGGTACTTCTGAGTATTTAGCTGGAGTCTGCAGACCATGACATAACTCCACCCTGTGCGGGAAACTTTAGACCACACACACATAGAGGGTACTTCTGGGTATGTGGCTGGAGTTTGCAGACCATGACATAACTCCACCTTGTGCGGGAAACTTTAGACCACACACACATAGAGGGTACTTCTGAGTATGTGGCTGGAGTCTGCAGACCATGACATAACTCCACCCTGTCCGGGAAACTTTAGACCACACACACATAGAGGGTACTTCTGAGTATTTAGCTGGAGTCTGCAGACCATGACATAACTCCACCCTGTGCGGGAAACTTTAGACCACACACACATAGAGGGTACTTCTGGGTATGTGGCTGGAGTTTGCAGACCATGACATAACTCCACCCTGTGCGGGAAACTTTAGACCACACACACATAGAGGGTACTTCTGGGTATGTGGCTGGAGTCTGCAGACCATGACATAACTCCACCCTGTGCGGGAAACTTTAGACCACACACACATAGAGGGTACTTCTGAGTATTTAGCTGGAGTCTGCAGACCATGACATAACTCCACCCTGTGCGGGAAACTTTAGACCACACACACATAGAGGGTACTTCTGGGTATGTGGCTGGAGTTTGCAGACCATGACATAACTCCACCCTGTGCGGGAAACTTTAGACCACACACACATAGAGGGTACTTCTGGGTATGTGGCTGGAGTCTGCAGACCATGACATAACTCCACCCTGTGCGGGAAACTTTAGACCACACACACATAGAGGGTACTTCTGGGTATGTGGCTGGAGTTTGCAGACCATGACATAACTCCACCCTGTGCGGGAAACTTTAGACCACACACACATAGAAGGAACTTCTGCGTATTTAGCTGGAGTCTGCAGACCATGACATAACTCCACCCTGTGCGGGAAACTTTAGACCACACACACATAGAGGGTACTTCTGGGTATGTGGCTGGAGTCTGCAGACCATGACATAACTCCACCCTGTGCGGGAAACTTTAGACCACACAGACATAGAGGGTACTTCTGAGTATTTAGCTGGAGTCTGCAGACCATGACATAACTCCACCCTGTGCGGGAAACTTTAGACCACACACACATAGAGGGTACTTCTGAGTATTTAGCTGGAGTCTGCAGACCATGACATAACTCCACCCTGTGCGGGAAACTTTAGACCACACACACATAGAGGGTACTTCTGGGTATGTGGCTGGAGTTTGCAGACCATGACATAACTCCACCCTGTGCGGGAAACTTTAGACCACACACACATAGAGGGTACTTCTGGGTATGTGGCTGGAGTCTGCAGACCATGACATAACTCCACCCTGTGCGGGAAACTCCAGCCTAGGCCTAATGCCGGCCCGCCTGAATGTGCTGTGTCAAATCATGACCAGGATATCCCAGTATGCCTCTCCATAGATGTGAAGTTTCAATACCCCTTTTGGTTTCTGAGTTCGGAGAGGGAAAGGGCACCTATGCACATAATACCCGTGGCGATGGTACTGTGGGACCAGGTCAAGAGAAAAGTCAATACACTAACTCACTCCAATACATGCAAACACGTTACGTAACTCAAACAACATGAAGATTAATGTACTCGACTTCAGAGTTGAGAATGAGCCTTCCCCAGGATTCACCTACCAACCAACTGACACTACAAATCTCCCCATACCCAATACGCATCTGGTCTTGGTAAGTTATCCTGCTCGTGTTAGGAACACCCAAAGTTATCTGTACCCCAGTTTTTCTTATCTCCTCTGTCCATAATATTCTCTGCTCCCATCCTCGTTTGTCTGTATCGGGTTACCTTTCACATCTCTAGCTAAGTATTGTGTTCCCTCTGTGTTTTGTGGTTTTGTTTTACTTGTTACTTAATAAAGACTTGGATCGAATTTTTCGCCTCTGTGTGTGTTTCTTCTTTCCTAAGTGCTTTCTGTTTATATGTGGTGTGTTTATTTGGAGCTCAATAATCTCGACCTCCTTCTCCGTAACCACATCTCCTGCCGCCATTTTTATGCGCATTGTCCGACCTTCTCATTCACACACAACAAAGACTATTTCCTCCACACATCAAGTTCATTAACTCCAGATAACTGCGGATAATGGCCGGTCACTCCTACGCATATCTTCAAGCATAGTCGTTCTGTCCTCGGCTGTTGCCCGGAGGGATTCCGAACTTGTACAAGCTATCTCCCTCGCCGCATACATGCACACGTACACATGCGCGCGCGCACAAACAGCACTTGAGCGTCTTTAGCGAACCGTAACTGGGGAGACTCAGACACCATTGACTCTGTCTTGTCTGACTAGGGCGCTGATGTCAGTCAGCTCTCGTGGCTATCCACTCGAGACAGGCCGCGAGCCATCAGACGAGGAGCTCTCATTAGTGGGGGATTGTTTGCCAGGAGGGGTGGGCGGATGCTGGGGTGGGATACATTAGGGGTGGGGCGGCTGTTAGGTAAAACATAAGTGGGACAGATTGACGGACGGAGTAATGGATGGACAGACAGACAGACAGACAGACGGACGGACAGACAGACAGACAGACAGACAGACAGGTAGATAGGCAGACAGACAGACAGACAGACAGACAGACAGACGGACGGACAGACAGACGGACGGACGGACGGACGGACGGACAGACAGACAGACAGACAGACAGACAGACAGACAGACAGACAGACAGACAGACAGACAGGTAGATAGGCAGGCAGGCAGGCAGACAGGCAGACAGGTACACAGGTAGGTTGGTAGGAAGTAAGGCAGGCAGGCAGGCAGGTAGGTAGGTAGGTAGGTAGGTAGGCAGGCAGGCAGGTAGGTAGGTAGGTAGGTAGGTAGAAGATCAGGCAGGCATACAGAGTACATCATTGTGGAGGTTTGATTAAATGAACATTTCCAATGTTCTGAAAAAGCGCTTAATGCCGTGTCCGAGAACTCGCTGGACATATTTCCCTCATGCTAATTGGAACCTACACTGCCAATACAAACCAATAACCAACATTGAAGACACTACAATTGCCAGACACTGCGAACATGTTGGCTCCATAATCACCAATAATGGGGACTTCCCATCACAAGTCGCGTGTAGACTGACCGCACAAGTCGCGTGTAGACTGACCGCACAAGTCACGAGTAGACTGACCGCACAAGTCGCGTGTAGACTGACCGCACAAGTCACGTGTAGACTGACCACACAAGTCGCGTGTAGACTGACCACACAAGTCACGTGTAGACTGACCACACAAGTCACGTGTAGACTGACCACACAAGTCGCGTGTAGACTGACCGCACAAGTCGCGTGTAGACTGACCACACAAGTCACGTGTAGACTGACCATGCCAATGCACAGGTTACACAATATCAAGAGTGATTGGCAAAACACATCATCATCATGTGCCATGGAGATAAGCGTGGGCGGTCATGTTTCACCATCTCACACGTTCACCAGAGTCGTGGATCAGCTCTGTGTTCTTGTCTTAACCATGGCACGGGGCAGGCCATCCATGTGTTTACTTCTCTGTCTCCCCCTTGTTCTTTTCCCATCAATCTTGCCAGTTGTTACGAAGTTCCCTAGTTTATTTCTTCTTATAATGTGCCCAAAATATATGCACTGTCTGTGTGTAACTTTCCCCAATCAGTTTACGGTTTTGATTCGCTTTTTTAGGCCTTGGTCATTAATTTTTTCTGTCTGTCCGTGATATTCTTTGTATTTTCCTCAGAAACCACTTTTCCACTGCCATTTGATGTTTGTTTTTTCCAGCTTTTCTCCTCATTTTCTACTCTTCACATCCATACAAAAGTACAGTCCCGTGTGTTGCCGAGGCCTATACGGGGGAGCAAAGAATAGTAACACTGTTGCCTACCATGCACGTCGTAAGAGGCGACTAAGGAGGCTATGGTTCCGTCGCCCTGCTACTGAGTGAGTGCGTGGCGCGACACTGTGAGCTGTGAATTTCGCGTGGAAAGCTTTTGCATCTGTCCGCGGTTGTTTTTCGCGTGACCTGCATGTTCGGAACGATGACGGTCGGCTGTCGCTGGATTGACTGGTTTGCCTTTCCGGTTCACGAGTGCATTTTTCAGGAGACTCCTGGAGTCATCGCTGTAGCTACGGAGTTCGTGCTTTGTGCGGCGCTTTCGGTGGATCGCCCTGCAGAAAGAGACCGAGCCATATGGGATAAAACCCCGGTCAATGAAGTCTTTCTGGTGACTGCCGTTTTCATCGACGATGAACTGTATTTTTCGTGGGGGACTTTTGTGTTGGCATTCTGGCGGCGGCATTATGCACAGTGTACCTGTGCGGGCTGTTGGCTTGCCGACACTCCTGTCTATTCCATTGTTCACATGGGGCAGTGAGGAGCATTTAGTGTGATATTCACTGGCACAGGAACGGAGCAATATGGGGACGACCCGTCGCCGTGAAGTTGGAACCGCGACTAACTAACTAACAAAAGTACAGGTTCTATGTAGCACCTCGACACTCTTTTTCTCGATGCAATTGACATCATTTTATTTGTCAGTAAGTTTTCCATCTGGCAAAAGGCTACCTTTGCAACCGCGATTCTTGTTCTAATCTCTTCAATGCACCTCCCGTCAGATGTTATGACAGTTCTGAAATAGTTGTTTCACAAGCGAATAAATTAAAGTAATTTTTATTTTTCGAAACATGCATCTTCGATTTAATTGCAAGACCGGCCCACATGTCCCTCAAAGTCCGAGAAGGCATTCCCTAAGATCACGTTTCACATCCACGAGGGTTTCTCCTGCACAAGCCGCAAGTTATGTATGTTATCATCTGCACACATTGCTATATGAGATATATTGGGCGATTAGGTCTACGCCTTGCTGGCGGATTTAGACAGCACCTCTCGGATGTCAACGGTGGTGCCCATAAACCGATAATCATACATTTCAACAGTTCTGACCAACGTGGCGTGACCGACAATACAGGTCACGGCTATCAAATCTTGCTCAGCTCACGAACGTGATCGTAAGACATTGGAAAACTGTCTCATTTCCCATTTGGGCTCACTCTCACGGCCTCAATGCCCAAAACAGTTTCATTTACCAACAAAATCGCCTCCCACCACCAAATCACTAATGTAATTTTCCCGCTGTTTTCCCAAGTCCCACTCCCATCCCCGCAGGAGCCGCAGTATAGTCTAAACCAGTGTTTCCCAACGTGGGGCCCACGCCCCACAGGGGGGCAATTGGATTGTTAAGGGGGGCAATTCGAAAATTGAAGAAATCGGCTGAATATAACAAAACGGGGAGACTTGAGACTGAAGTTAACTAAATTGGAACCTGACATACGATCTCTTTGCAGCAAGCATCAAGCGCAAGGATCTCACTAAATTTAAATAATAATTAATTACTAATAATTAAAATAATATAGAAAAATCTTTCATTAAAATTAATTTGTACTTGAATTTCAGTTCTCCATTATATGTTTTGAAAATTTACTTACTGTGTTTGCTCAATAATTACCTAGTGGTTTCTTCCTAAAACCTATCATTCAAGTTTCTTTAGTGAACATTTCAATTTTTGAATATTAAAAATAATGTATATGTTGAGGGGGGGGGCGTGGGGCGGGGGAGGGGGGCAATATGAATTTTAGAAAGGCTTAAGTGGGGCATGGCACAAAAAAGGTTGGGAAACACTGGTCTAAACTGTCTCCCTATTTTACCTTTCGTTCACGTAGGCACCTCCATCCCCAGTCGGTGTTCTTCCCTCTGACCTCCATCCCCAGTCGGTGTTCTTCCCTCTGACCTCCATCCCCAGTCGGTGTTCTTCCCTCTGACCTCCATCCCCAGTCGGTGTTCTTCCCTCTGATCTCCATCCCCAGTCGGTGTTCTTCCCTCTGACCTCCATCCCCAGTCGGTGTTCTTCCCTCTGACCTCCATCCCCAGTCGGTGTTCTTTCCTCTGGTTGCTACGGCAATGCGCGGGCAAGTGGCGATACTGACATTTAGCCCCGTAACCTCCTTTAACCACACACCCGGTTCTTTCACTTTGTTGAAATCATAAACGCGTATCCAATTAAAGGTGTGTCCAGCCCACAGCAAGGATGCAGATATGTAATTTTTATATCTATATTTTCATGTTTGGGGCTGGTTATCAACCAAGATAAGACAGAATATATGGTAATTTCAAGAGAAGGACTGGCTAAAAACTCTGGCTACATACAAATAGATAATATGACCATTAAAATAAAGGAAACATACAAATACCTGGGTACAATTTTCAACTGCTCCAACATCATAAGGGAAGAAATACAAACTAGAATTAATTCTGGAAATAAGATATACTATGCACTGCAACATCTACTAAAATCAAATGCGCTATCTCGTAAACACCAAAATCACAATATACAAAACACTGATCAGGCCAGTTGTGCTGTATGGCTCTGAAACCTGGAGTACAACGAAAGGAGACGAAGCCTTGTTACAAACCTTTGAGAACAAAATTTTAAGACGCATCTTTGGACCCATTAGGGATACACAAAGTGGAGAGTGGAAAAGAAGAAGTAACAAAGACATTTATGATCTGTTTAAGTCCCCGCTAATCACTGGTATCATGAAGGCTAATAGACTACAATGGCTGGGGCATATAGAAAGAATGGAAGATAATAGGGAAACAAAACTCGCTTACACTCAGGAAATAAATGGCCGTAGACCCCGAGGTAGACCAAGAAGACGGTGGAGAGATAATATATATACAGACCTACAAGCACTTGGAATCAACGACTGGCAAAAGAAGGTCAACCAGAGAGACGAAAGGAGACGGATTGTATCTGCAGCAAAGAACCTCAATGGCTCGGAACGCTGAAGAAGAAGAAGAATAAGAAGATATTTTCATGTTGTGTTTTCCATTTAGTTGTATTTGCGTGCGGTTTTTTTTTTTTTGTGCTGACGAAGGCTTTAGCCCCAACGTCCATTTTGTTATGGGCTATCATGTTCTAGTAAAGCTTACCGTCTACTTCTATGTTTGTTCTGTGTGTGTGTGTGTGTGCGTGTGTATATGTGTGTATGTGTGTGTGTGTGTAAGTGTGTATGTGTGTGTATGTGTGTATGTGAATGTGTGAGTGTGTGTGTGTGTGTGATTCACCTATAACTGTTGTGTGGTTCCGTCTGTTGGGCTTCTCTGTCATAGTGTGTGTGTATGTGTGCGTGAGTGTGTGTGTAGGTGTGTGTGTGTGTGTGTATGTGGAGAGAGGGGGGAGCGGAGTAGTCCCTCACGATAAAATTCGGATCAACGACAATTGTCTGCTTGAAGCAGATATTGTTTGATCAAAAGTTGCCCTTGGTAGCTCTTCTCTCTACTCCAGGAGGTACATCTGGCTCCGTGCCACACAGACACTACATACACACAGTCGTAAGTATTGACTAGCGCTCACAGAAATAAGATCCAGACGCCGTTATCTAGAAACAATCACATAAAGACAGAAAGAGAATATGATTGGATATAATTGTTAACCGAAAGGCTATAGTAAAAACAAAGGAGTAAATTGAGGCACAACGTAAACTTGAAATATCCAAGACACCAGGAATGTTCAAGGAAATCTACGCAAAGAATTGAAACTGTTCATGTGTTTCTTTCTTCTTGTGATCTTTGTGACAAGCTTTCACTTCTGAAGTAATTTCCCTTTTATTTGGAAGGCGCCATCAACAGAAGACTTGAAATGGCGGGTAAACAAGGAACGATTTCACATGCCTTCGCCTTTACTTAGCCCTTGATTGTCGCCTCAGTGCCGACAGTTGCAATTATTCTGTTTACGTAAACATTTGTTTCCAGATTCCGGATTCTAAAGAACAAGTTTGGGTGGTTCTCCTATTGTTTTATTAACTTGTGGCAGAGTGGAGAGCGTTGTTGCATTTTGTTAATTGCCTGCGTTGCAATCCCGCGTGTTTTAACAGTTTACGTCGGACCCAGTTCCTTTGTTGTAGAAATCTGTCGATTGGAGTTGTTCCCTCGTGTACCACTTGAAGAATTGGAAACGTGATGACAAAGTTCTGTGTAGGCAAGCAACACCTTCATTCTGAGAACGCTGTCGAGTTTTCAACGAGGTGAGTGCAAGACTTGGGTGTAGACTTTTAAAGACCGGAAAATAACTGTAGGATCCGTAATGGTAGTGGCTAAAAAAAAAGTCATACACTCTTTGTTTCGCTTCCAATCGGTTATACTTTTAAAACGTATCATATGTAATTATGTGTTACATCACCATTGGAGCCGCGGGCCTTCCGCCCAGTGGCCATGAGTTCCAACCCTTATCAAGATGGATTTTTAAACTGAATCCGGGCTCCCAGGTCGGTCAGCCTAAAATGTGCACCAGGAAATTATTGGGAAGTAAAGTCGGCGGGCGTGATACTGACCACATCAACCACCTACATAGTGTATTCGACGAACAATAAACGATAACACAGATTTGCTGAAACTTATACCATTATATGTTTAAAACCCATTTTCATCAAATGGAAAGACTTTATAGTGTATCTGTGATTACCGAGAGAATTACAACTGCTTCACTTTGAAACAAAAACAGTGGCTACGTATGTTATATACTTCAGCCAAAATATTCCTGTGATACAATATATACAACTGCAGTGTGCACCTGGCGAGATGGAGCGAACTCTGCCAGGCAAGAAATTGTGCAACTGTTGTATGTGACTTCTGTGTTTAGAATCACTAAAGATGTTCACTGCTTGGAGTTTATCACATGATAAATCTTGTGAACAAATAACGTGTGAACATGATGATGACAATGATAATAACACAGTTTGTGAACAAGTAAAATGTGAACATGTTGATGACAATGATAATACCAAAGTTTGTGAACGAGTAACATGGGAAGATGATGATGACGGCAATGATAATAACAAAGAAGAAGTTGTCTGGCTTCTAAGCAGCCTCATTTTTTGTACATTAATGTTTCCAACAGTGCCACGGTTTCCATTCATCAACCAGGCCAGGAGAATCTCAGCTCAGTCCACTAAACTCCATAACACATACCAGTGTTCATATATAAAATCATGTGCGATGTAATAATGTTTTCAAACATGGGTTTTCTCATTCGGAAATTCTTGTCTTGGCAGCGGTGTGTTCGGCCTACAGTTGTCGATGTGCGGATGT